>APFE031586504.1:131681-151900 GCA_000404065.3 Pinus taeda | reverse complement strand
AGAGAGAGAGAGAGAGAGAGAGAGAGAGAGAGAGAGAGAGAGCTAGCTAGACTTAGAGCGTCCACCCTTTCTACTCCTCCCACAGTTGATTGATTTGCTACTTTGATATTTAAAGGGTTTTACATCCCAGAGGATTGAGGGGAGCATTGATTGGAATTTCTCTTTGTAATTGAGGAACCAACTCAAATGGGCAAATTAGATAAAATCTAATTTAGATTTACGTCATTTGGTATCATAGTAAACCCTGTGTTTGCTTCAAGCGCAAGAGGAGAAAGACAAAGACTTGTTGCTAATAGAGAAGTACTGTGGGCGATGCAATGATTGGAGATAAGAATGGTTGTGATGGAGACTAGTTTGCAGAGAGAACCAGATGTGAGAGATGTGAGTCCAAAAGAGCAAGTAGTAGAAGAGCCTACAAAAGATGAAGTGTTGAATGTAGTTTTGATATCTATTATGAAAACCAAACCAGATCTATCTTCTTACATAGGCACCATGAATCTAGGGGAGCTTATCGATTGGATCACAGAGATGGACAAATTTTTTGAGTATGAAGAAATAGACGAGGAGAAGAAGGTCAAGCTTGTTGTAACAAAGTTAAAGGTGTAGAAATTACGGGGTAGATTTACAATTGCTCATAAAGTTTTAATCAAAATCACAAGATACAAATCTACTCTACTGCTCTACGGAAGTTAATTCACAATTTAGAACAAAATTTTCAGACATGCAATAAGAAATAACACACATGCACACAATATTTTTCTTGGGGAAAGCAATCTGCTAAAAACCCCAATGCTTGCTTGCATTAATCTGATGAATAGAGATGTGTTAAAATTTCTTTGCTCAACTAAGCACAACCTGCAAGTGAATAACCTATCTCACTGCTCATTGAGAAGCTCTAACCCAAACTTAGTCAGATTTTGCATCTGCTTGAGCCCATATTTCCTTGCACAATTCCTTGAGAAATTAAGCCCCTATTATTTAGGAATTTCTCCAAAATGGATTACACAATTCGCAAGGTTGATCATTTGATCGCATGCAACACCTGTACATTGAAGACTAGTTTATAACTAGTAACTCGGATTCTCTACATGCACTAGTTATTTTGGGTTGAGTGATCAGTTAACTGGGTGATCATTGAGTTTGACTGAAGTCCCACTGCACAACTCACCTTCCACTAGTTCCTCCAACAATTGGAACTAGTTAATTGAAAACAACTTGAGATAACTGACTTTGATTACTACAAATTAGAAATCACACATGCTTAACTGAACTCTAACTCTTCCAACTCAAATTTACTGAGTAAAATAGGTGACACAAACCATGTCACACAAGCTAACTCCATCCAAGTTGTCTACTGATGTGGAAATTTGAATTTTCATTAATTTAGTCAAGGAAAAAGCAAATTGAGAATTTCTTGCTGCATTGTTCAACACTCCCTCTCAGCAAGAAACGGATTAACCACCCCTATCTTGCACCTGTGGAACTCAAACTTCCCTCTTGACAAGGCCTTTGTCAAAATGTCATCATCTTGTTCCTCTGTTGGAATGTATTGAAGCCACTTCTGCACAGAGCTCCATAAATGGTGATACCAAATATCTATATGCTTGGATCGATTGTGAAAAACAAGATTCTTAGAGAGCTTGATGCAAGTCTGATTATCACATTAGATCATAATTGGATCCCTCATCTGACCAAATAGTCCAACAAGTATCTTTTTGATCAAGATCGCCTCTTATGTTGCTTGACTTGCAACCATGTATTATTCTTATACCAAGTTGAGCGCCATAAATATTTGCTTCTTGTTGTACCAGGAAACCGCTACAGACCCAACATTGAAAATTCCACCTGATGTACTCTTCTGGTATGATGGAATCCTTGCCCAATCTGCATTGGTGAAGCCACACAGCTTCACTTCATCTGTATCATAGTCCAAACTGGGTAGTGCCTCTAAGGTACTGTGAAACGTGCTTAGCTTCCTTCCAAAATAATTTAGTTGGTCTAACCAGAGCTTGGCTCAGCTGGTTGATCGCATAGCACATATTTGTTTTTGTGTTCACAAGGTGCATCAATGAACCTACTAATTGCCAGCACATAGTAGTATCCACTTTCTCACCTGAAGTGGCATCCTCCTTCCTCTAGTTGGTCGCTAGTGGTGTTTCCATGTGTTTGCAACTCCCCATTCGAAATCTTTGTAGTATCTCATTTGTATACATGCCTTGAGAGACAAACAACTCCCCATCACCTTTTCATACTTCCAACCAGAGAAAGTAGTGCATGAGACCCATGTCTTTCATTTCAAATTCCCTTGCAAGGTCCTCCTTGAAAGATCTGATCAGCTGCTCATCACCAATTAAAATCAAATCATCAACATATAAGACAATAATAAGCAATTTACCTTCTACCAAGATATGATAGAGGTTTGCATCCACCACTTTTGGTGAAGCCCAAACTAGTGAGATAATTATCGATCCTGGTGTACCAAGCATGAGGTGCTTGTTTGAGACCATACAACGCTTGCTTGAGTTTGCACAGATGAGACTCTCGATCAAAAGCCTCAAAGCCTTCTAGTTGCTCAATGTACACCTCCTCCTCAATAAGCCCATTGAGAAATGTTCTTTTTACATCAATCTAGTGGATCTTCCACCCCATCCTCACAACCAGAGCAAGAATTGATCTAATGGATGCATACCTTACTACAGGAGAAAAGGTATCCTCTTAGTCAATTTCCTCAACTTGAGAGTACCCCTTGGAAGCAAATTTGTCCTTGTACTTCTCTATGCTTCCGTCTGAGGCATGTTTTATCTTGAAGATCCATCTCAAAACCACAACTGATTTATTTGTTGGTATTGCTGGTATTCCTCTACCATTGCATCAACCCATACATGTTTCTCTACTACTTCTTCGAAAGAGGATGGCTTAGTCTCTACAAGTTCAGTCATTAGAGCCATGTAGCCAGTGTACCGATTTGGTGACCTTCTTTGTGTGCACTATTTTGAAGGAGCACCCACATTCCCCCTCACATCCTGCACAAATATTTCAACTTCCCTGGTCATTTCCTTCCTTCTCTAGATGGTTATGCTTGAGTGGCTCATGCCACTCTCTACTCCTCAATTTATGGTTTCTCCACAATTTCCCCAGGCTCCTCCTTTGGAGCTAAAAGCTCCTCTTCTAGTGGGATCTAAAGCTCACCCTCAAGAGAGCATTGCATCATTTTCTCCTCATAAAATTTTATATCCCTTCGCACAACTGTCATTATGAGGGATGGAAAGTACACATGGTAGTTGTGGGGAGTTCCTGTGTAACCCACAAATACCCTAATTTCATTGTCCACTCAAGCTTCTTCCTTGATTCTTTGGAGACATGGCAATAAACAGAGGCTCCAAAAATCCTATAGTGCGACACATCTAGCTTCCTTCCTGTGAAATCCTCATGTAGTATAATCATGCCCAGATTTCGATGAGGACTCTGATTCTGCAAATAGACTGTTGTTATTGCGTTGGTCATGAAACATCACCCTTACTTCTCCATAATGCTATGGTTCTTTCTCTCAGCCGCCCCATAATGTTGTGGGTTGTGGGGTGTTGTCAACTCTCGTTTAATACCTTCTTTCACACTGAAATTTTAAAATTAATTTGACACATGCTCACCTCCAATACTGCTCCTAAGAACCTTCACCTTCTTGTTGGTTTCTTTCTCAACCAGTGCCTTGAACTCTATGAACTTGGGGAATGTCTCATCTTTCTTCCGCATGAAGATGATCCAACACTTTTGTGAGAAGTCATCAATAAAAATGACAAAATATTTGTGTATGATAATGGAGGCTATTGAGGAAGGACCACAAACATTAGAGTGGATCCTTTCCATGACTACATGTGCTTTGCTATCCCGTTCATGGAATGTGGATTTGATGTACTTTCCCAAAGTACATCTTGCTTCTCAAGTGATCGTTTGGGGAGGCCAATGGTTATTTGTTGCATAATATTTAGGGCGCCATGATGCAAATGGCCAAGTCTTTTGTGCCAAATCTCAACGTCTCTACACCCTCTCCTCCTTTGTGCTTAATGCGACATAATATTCTACATCTAGCTTATATAGGTTCTTCACCCGAACCTCGATCTTCTTCACCTGTCCCATGGCTACATGTATTAGGAATGATTTCTCGTTGCTGAAGATCACATCATAACCACAATCTTCCAAAACTCCAATAGGGATGAGATTTTACTTTAGGACCAGAACGAACATGACATCCTTGAGCTTGAGAGGGGATCTTGACTCAATCTAAAAGGCAATTGTACCAACCTAGATCGCGATGTACCTTCTATTTTCCCCCAACTCAATGTGCATTTATAGGTCTTTCTCCTCCAGGTCACTGAAAAAATCTCTTCACTATTTCATGTGGAACAATGCACCTGAGTCCAAGTACCACACACTCCCCATAACTTTGTTGGACATACATGTAATAAGGGTAAAGTCAAGCTCTAACTATGAAGTTAAGGCTTCACCTACTGCTCCTCCTGACATCTTCTTGCTTTCCTTTTTGTGTGAACACTTCATGGCATAGTGCCCAAATTCATGACAATGGAAGCATTTAATTTTGGGCAAATATTTCTTCTTGCCACCTTGGTTGGATTCTAGTTTGGATTGAGATTTCTTCCCATTTCCCTTCTTTCCCTTTCCAACCAATGCAAATTTTTGTTCATCCTTTCCCTTGGATGAAGTCCCATCTATGGTATTCCACATTATTTCCTCCTATAACAAATCATACCATAAGTGTTCCCAATTCGGTAGTTTCTCCATCTCATTCACTAAATCTTGGTAGCTATTCTAGCTCTAGGGAAGACCTAGAAGGGTTAGGCTTACCAAGTCATCTTCTGGAACATCAACACCAACCATGCCAAATTCATCATGAAATTGTGTGAATTTTCTCAGATACTAAGGAATAGTGTCATTCTTCTACATCTTGATACTTTGAATTTTATCCTTGACTGCCAAATTCCTATGGTCACTACTATTCTCGAAGAATTCTGTTAGTGTTTTCCACATCGAGAATGGAGTTTTTTTCCATGGATATTTGAGACCATGTGATTCTGTACTCCCTCCAAGATTATTCTCCTCACCTTGGCTACATTTTTCTTCCACAGAGTAACGTTATGGTCATCTGTTTCTGGTGGTTTTGAAGCATATGTCTTGGTGTATTCTACCAATCCATTGTCACCCAATATCGCTCCCATGAGATGAAATTAGAGATGCCTTCAAAGTCATACTCTAGCCTCAACTTGTTGAAGCTCATATTCCCAACCTTGAATAAATCCTGTTACATTGACCTACAAATTCAAGCCTCCTGAGAAACAACTTTGAAATTTATGCTCTAATGTGAATCCTACTCTGATACCATGTAGAAATTATGGCGTATATTTGCCACTGCTCATGAAGTTTTAATCAAAATCACAAGACACAAGCCTACTCTACTACTCTACAGAAGTTAATTCACAATTTAGAACAAAAATTTCAAACATACAATAAGAAATAACATACACTCACACAATATTTTTCCTCGGGAAAGATATTTGCTAAAAACCCCAATCCCTACTTGCATTAATCTGATGAATAAAGATGTATTACATTTGCTTTTCTCAACCAAGCACAAGCTACAAGTGAATAACCTATGTCTCTACTCACTGAGAAGCTCTGACCCAAACTTAGTCAAAATTTTCCTCTGCTTGAGTCCCTATTTTCTTGTGCAATTCCTTGAGAAATTAGGCCCCTATTATTTAGGAATTTCTCTAAAATGGATTGCGCAATTCCCAAGGTTGATCATTTGATTGCATGCAACACTTGTACACACAAGACTAGTCTACAACTGATATTACATTGCCTTGGAATATACACCTTAGATGTGTAACTCGAATTCTCTGCATGCAGTAGCTATTTTGGGTTGATTGATCAGTTAACTAGATGATCATTGAGTTTGACCGAAGTCCCACTGCACAATTGACCTTCCACTAGTTCCTCCGACAGTTGGAACTAGTTTAACTAAAAACAACTTGAGATAATTGACTTTAATTGCTCCAAATTAGCAATTACACATGCTTAACTGAATTCTAACTCCTCCAACTCGAATTTACTAGGTAAACTGGGTGACAAAATCCATGTCACACAAGTTAACTACATCCAAGTTTTCCACTGATGTGGAAATTCAAACTTTCTCAATTTAATCAAGGCAAAACCAAATTGAGAATTTTTTGTTGCATTTTTCAACACTCTCTCTCAGCAAGAAAGGGATTATCAACCACCCCTATCCTGAACCTATGGAACTAGAACTTCCCTCTTGACAAGGCCTTTGTTAAAATGTCAACATCTTGTTCCTATATCGGAATTTACTAAAGCAACAATATATACTTCTGCACACAATCTCATAAATAGTGATACTGAATATCTATATGCTTCGATCGGTCGAGAAAAACAAGATTCTCAAATAGATTGATGCAACTTTAATTATCACAGTAGATCACAGTTGGATCCTTCATCTGACCAAATAGTCCAACAAGTATCTTTCTGTTACACAATATTTTGTCACGCCTCCTGCGCTTCCCCGTGACATACCTCAAAGTGCCAAAAACATGACCATTATGCAATGTACTCATTCATATATGCAACTCAGATCCTCCCTAAGACATTGATTGGAAAATATCTTGAGCTTCCCTTAAAGGAAATAGCTGTAAAACCCTAAATTTGAGAATCATTGCCCTTATGAGACTAAAAATAGTGATGATCACTTGTTGCACTGTACTTGACCCATGATGGAATTGCTTTGTTCACTTATATACCCACGATGATCCCAAAAAGGCAATTTTCCCAAAGGGGATGAGAAGCTTCGTGATCTAGAAGCATCTAGAGTGGTGAGTTGGAGGTTGTTCGGCATAGATGAAGCCGAATTATCCCAACTTGGCCTCTTGGTCTTATCCCTATGACCTACCTCCTTGAGATGAGGACCTACTCCTTTATTTGGAGAGACCTTAACTCCCTTTCCCAACCTATATATTCATCCTCTCCCATTCCCAAATGGTTGGTCTATGCCTATTTTCACCCTTATGCTAAGATTGTGCCTATATGCTACTCATTTGGCTTCGAGAAGAAGTGCTTGGAGAGCTTTGCTTGGACTTGGATATTCATTCAAAGAGAGCCTATCAACATCAAGGCTTGGTTGCATTGTTCCCTTTATTTTCTATTAATACACAACTGCTAGTTCATTTCCCTAAATGTGTATGCTCATGTATCATTTAGCTTAACATTCCTTGATCAATTAAGTAGGTTACTTTTGAATATGTTATTTGTATTTGCATGCCTTATTGTGTCTTGATCTCTTGCGCAAGTGCATAAACATTGTGAACAGTAGGAACAAGCTCGTGACGCAAGTGATTCAAGGTCTTCAACAAAGGAGATCAAGACAATATCTGAACGAGGTAGGCTATCTTCTTCGTCTCTCTTTTCAATTGCAACTTAGGAAAGTGTCTAGTAGATTTTCACTTTGGTTGCTAGACCCACTCATTAGGCTAGAGGGATCGTCTTTGTCCACAGATAGGATTTACCTAGACAGCAAAATGGTGAATCCACTAGGTAGCCTATGATCCTTTCCATTCAATCCTTCACCGTGCTTTTGTGATGAGTTTGACCAATTGTCCATTCCCAAACTTGTTTTCTTGTCTTTAATTATTTTCACTTTCTAGTAATTGCTTGAAGGTTCTTAATTTGTGCTGCTCTTGAAGATTTTTTGTTTTTTCTTTATCTTTCTCGATCATCATGGTTTTGTCCCTAATAGTCGCGATGACATCGCGGATATGTTGATTACAATAGCAATGATCGATGCTTGTCTTCTTGTTTTTGGTATTTTGTCTTCTGCCAGTGGCCTACCAGTGTGATTTTAGTGTCCTTGTCTTGCTTGACATGTTTGTCTGATTACAATTGCCTCTTGATTTGGTTTAAGTGTGTTTGGAGCTTTATTTGCCTTCTAAGGTTTCTAGGATTTCTAGGTCATCCTTCATTCACTCATTGGTCTTCTCTTAAGAGATCAATTACCCTTGTTCAAAGAGTCTTTTTGTGTTTGGACGTCTTTTGCAAATCACTTTTGGTTCTTGGGTATTAAGTTGTTTTCATTAGTGTCAAATTGAGTAGATGCTTTGAAAGTCACTTTCATTCCATTTGGCGAGCAATAGATTACAAAATTGTTTTTTTTGATTGAACTGAAAGGAAGTATTTTCTTTGAATTTTGTGCTTTGAAAAGCGAAAGTGAAAGTGTTTATATTTTAAGTAGTTTTCGAAGAATTTTTTGCATTCAAAATCATTAATGTGAAAGGTATTTTCATGATTATTGAGTTGTTTGCATTCTCTTTTTCTCTTTTGCACTAGATTACATTGATTTCATTAAATGGAAAAGGAAATCATCATTATATCTTAAGGTAGATCGCTTTAAGATTTTATTTTGGCATTGAATTTGCTTATGAAATGAAAGATTAGATTTTATGTTTTGCATTTAGCATTGGAAAATTGTCATTGCTGCATTGCTGCTTGTTTGATGCATGATTTGGGTGTTTCTCTTCCCTAAATAGGAAACCTTCATCGAATGAAAGGATTTCAATTTCATCATTTAGCTGCGTTTTAAGAACAAGTGACATCGTTAAGGCCTTGAAATCAAAACATAATTTCAAGATTATCTTTAAAATCTATTAATTAATCTAAGGAGCATTTGAAAAATTAACGCTCATATTTAGTGATCTAGGCTAGAGACGTGTTTTGGCATGTATAAAACTCAGTAGTTGTCATTCGCTCTTGCATTAGACAATGCTAGCACGGACTTGTGCTCCCCGTACCATCGAGTATATAAAGGGATACCTTCATATGTTACAAAACTTTATCCATAGGAAGCTGAGTCTTCCACCCTGTAAATATGATACACCGAACACATCATTCGGGGAGATTTCCTACACGTACGTCAAGTCCTTGGTAAATTTATTTTCTAAGGTGTATATTGCAGTTCACAATTATTTGGTACTCCTTTTTTCCTAGAGTTACCTGAGTGGTCATTTCGATTTTTTCTGACTCCTTAAATTTGAAAGGATCATCAAGCACTTGTCCTTTCAAGCTCACTAAACCTACGAAAGTGACTAGAGTCACCTTTTTTTATCCTTTTCTCGACTCTTAAAACATGAAAAGGCAAAGTTTTTGTTTCAAATTCTAAAAATGACTGCACATGATAATATGTCGAACCAATGTAGTTGCTTCTTGGACCAATATTGAGTAATTCCCTGTTAATTTCAAGATTGTTAATAGGTCCTTACGGAATTATATTTCCTTATCTTCTCTTGAGAGAAAGTCATCGTGGTTGAACCATTGATTTCATCTCACATTTCCCCTTCATTTTCTAACACTGAAGGGTCCTCCCAAGGAGTTCATCCAGAGCTTCCTCAACCACTTGAAGATCAAGGTTTTTAACTTGGGATTATTCCAAGTATCCAACCCTTGTCTTCTCATCCACCTCCATTGGGTTCCTAGTCACCTTAAGAATCTGATCCTAAGACCCCTGATAATCCTATACAGACCCATGAGAGTTTGCAGAGACTTGTTATTTATCCATCGAATTTGTCATTTGAGAGAATTATGATATCTCCTCAGCATCCTTACAATCCTTACGATCAGTATTCCTTTGGAGTTATTTCCTCGCACATCTCAGATTCCTCGAGACTAGTTATTTCCATCTATGGAGTTAGAGGGTGAAATACCAACCTCTCGTCAAGGTTATTTGGAAGTTTCCGCAACTCATGCTCCTCAAGTGAATGAGGAGCAAGACTATGAATTTCCTCGTGAAGGTTTTCCTTTTGTAGGAAGAACCTCGTCTCACACATTCCTTGAAACTAGTGGACCTTTGCTTCCACATGGTTATATAACCTTAGATCAGTTAGTTTCGAGAACGTCCAGTGCTTCATGCTTATACCAAAATTCTATTTGGTCATCTAATGCCATGACTGCCTCTAGTCCATTCATTCTGAACATGAGCTCTCAAACTTCTATACAAACTGTTGTTACGTCAGTTCCCATTCAACCTATGATTCCATCTCAACCTATATCATCATTTCAACTTCCTATTTCAGTACAACTGACTGTTTTAGGTCAGGTTTTAGTAAGTTCTTCCACCCCTTCGTCAAGTGGACAGAATGTGCCATCGCCTGGGGGGACAAATACAAATATTCCTCTTGTGTCAGGTGAAACCAATGTGAGTGGATTATAAACTCGCATAGTTGGAGTAAATCAACCTTATTATGGTAGTATTCCTAACCCTGTTAGTCTATCCAAGTCAGGTAATATCGAGTATCGGTAACTTTATATGGCTCATATTCCACTCCAACAGGATTATGTCCCATATGGTTCACCAGCCTTGGTCAATCCCTCTTATATTCCACAAGCAGGAGCTTATGTCCAGCCTGGTCAAGCTACTATTGCAGGTGGATAGGGTCAGATTCAATTCGGAAATTACCGATACCCTCAGGGTATATCCTAAGGAACTATCCAATAACCCTTGCAGTAGCAAGGAAAACCGTTATAACAACAAGGGAAACCCTTGCAGCAGTCTCAATAGCCTTTGCATCAGCAAACTCAATTTGTTTAGCAGCCTACTCAACCTTTGTATCTGCAAGGCCAACCTTTGCAGCAGCAAGGTCAACCTTTACAGTAGCAAAGTCAGCATTTGCAGTAGCAAGTTCATCCTATGCAACAAGCTCAATATGTATATCAACAAGGTTAGCCTTTGCAAACATAAGGTCAACCCCTACAGCAATTGGGCCAATCTCTTCAGGTCCAAGGTCAATAGGTCCAACAACCTTACAATCTGTATGCCACGTATAATGCTTATCAATGGCTTATGGTAGGTCAATATCAAACCTACCCTAGACAAAATCCACCTTATGGTCAAGGTACCCCTCACTAGGAGAAAAATAAAATCCCGTTTAGTCAAAATCCTCCACTATGGGGGCAGAATCCTTACCAGCAAGGTTGGAATTTGCAATTTGGGCCTCCTCAAAGGCCCTACATGCCATTCAATCTGCAATTTCCCTTTTTGGCTACATTGGAACTGCTTGATGTTTCATGGCTTACAAATGATCCCATCCTTCATTTGCCTCACTAGCCTCCAGTTCCTAGCAAAATTCCAAGCAATTTCCCTAAGTTTGAAGGAAAGTCTAAAGAGGACCCACAAGCCCATGTGATGACATATCACTTATGGTGCTATTAAAATTCATATGTCTACGATTCTATCTGTCTTCGCCTCTTTTAGAAAACCTTAACAGGTGCTGCCGCAAAATGGTATATCGAGTTGCCTTGAGCTGCCTATATTGACTTTAAGTCTTTAGTTATGGCCTTCCTCACCCACTTCCAATTGCCGGTTCGATATGAAACTGGCACTCATTTTCTCACATCCTTAACGAAAGATATCACGACCCAAATTTCCGATCATATCCATGAATGGAGACGTCGGCGTTGCCTCATCAAATTCGATATTGCTGATGAATTGTTGACTGAATGGTTCACAAAATCATTCGTTAACAAGATTTCTATGGATATAGCTACGGGTGGATGTGTTACTGAAGACCAAGCTATGCTCAGTATTTAGACTTAGTCTATTCACAATTTGGCACGTTATATGAGATGTTGCCTGATATTCCAAGACCATCTTCGGATTTGGTAGCCTCAAAGTCTCTTGATGTACCACCTATTGAGGGTGTAATTGGTTCAATGTCTCAAAATTCCACTAAGACTTCTTCGAAGAAAAATCAGTTTCAAATATTGGTTCCAATAATCCTTCGAAAAATTTGTCAAATCTTGGTAAAACCTTCGAGGTACATGCTATTTAGTCTACTACAACAGATAAGGCCTCAAAAGGTAAGAAAAATGGTAAAGGTAAAGCCAAAATTGATAACACAAAACAACATCCACCCAAATCATCTGCTGATGATTCTTCCAAGCGTAAGTCGAAATATCCTTGCTTCATCTGTGAGGAAGATCATTACACCAAGGATTGTCCCCGACGTTCTGAAGTTAACCACTTATTGAAAGGGACTCTGGCTGTTTAAAAGAACCATTTCCATCTCAGCAGATGCAGCTGGTAGATCAATTGCAATCCTCTTCCTCCTCTGGTTCCCATGTTCTCATGATGCAAGGTTCATTGCCTATTTCGATTGATACTTGAACAAAGGACTATCAAACTCCGCAAAAGAAGATGATGGAAAAATAAGTCACTAATATACCTTCTACTTCCACTCCATCCAAATATGGTCTACTCCATATTGAGCGTCCTAACAGTGAATCGTAATCTAACCACCTCCCAATTGTGTACTTCGTAAATCATCTTATAATTTGAATTATAGAGCTACACAACATTATAATATTGTTGAAGATTTAGCTCAAGCACCTTTAATGATTTCTGCTTTGGAAGTTCTCCAAATATGTCCAACGTAGCATCATTGTTGTCTACTATAGGCACTATTGATCCTTCCAATTCGAGTTTAATTACCTTTGATATTGAAAACCACGTTCCTCATCTTCCTCATCATATTGCTTTTTTTATTTAGGTTGTCATTAAAGGAAAGATGATTCATCAGACTGTTATTGATGAAGGTGCTTCCATCAACATCACACCTGTTTCATGTTGGAAGGATACCGGATTTCCTCCCCTCAATCAGTCCCCAAACACTTTGGTGGCCTTTGATGGTAGAGGCTCCTGTCCATATGGTATTCTCACAAACTTTTCGATCACGTTGGAAGGAAATACCATTGATTTAGAAGTGGAAGTTGTAGATGCAAATCTCAATTGCAACCTTCTTCCCAGGTGAAGTTGGACCCACGCTATGTTTTGTGTAGTTTCTTATTTGTTCCAGGTGCTTTGTTTTCCTCATGAAGGAAAATTTTTCACAATCGACCAAATGTATTTTTTCTCTTCCGGTACCTCGAACAACAATGTCTCATATGTGGGAAATATCGAGATTTCTTATGAGAGTGTGGGGGCATGTATTTTCAAAGACTTTACTTTAATGGGTACCTATACTCTCCCACCTTCGAATGTCACTTTGATGAATATGATCTCGGTTTCTACGGATCCTTGGATTATTCCTACTCCATATCAAATTGATTCATTTGGTGATTTTATGCCGTTAAGTCAATTAGAGCAAGATTATCATGAAGTTGTCTTGGCTTCAATGACTACTTCAGAAGGTCATGTTGTTTTTAGTATGAACCTGAATACTTATATGCCATCTCCTTGGCTTGGTTCTTGGGATTCTCTAGATCCTTTGAACGAGACATTCCCCATTGACAAGAGTATCATTGAGGTTATTTCTTTAGACGAAAATCCTTGGAACAGTCTCCATCATTGTTCTTCATTTCTTCCTAGCCTCGGTGAGATGCCTTCGTGTCTTGAAGCGTTTGTTTCTCATTTCCCAATGCATCCACTTCAAACACTTGTTTTGGTGCATAAAGTCTTGTTTGAGGGAAATATGGGAAACATTACTATAACCCTTCCCATTAACATTTCAGTCCAACGTGAAATCGTCAAAATCCTTCAACTGGGGGCACTTTTTCCTCATCATCGGATCAAGTTTTTCTTGCTTCCTCTCATGAGATTTTTTCATGGCATCTCTACTGTTTTCCCGTTATTGCAATGGGGTTTTCGTCTTATGATTCGTAACCCTCACTCGCCTGGCGGGCCTGGGGCCATAACCTTTTATGAGTTTCACTCTATTATTTGGCTGAGTCAATGCTTACATGTCATGTCAATGGTGAAACTTCAGTTTTATTCCTTATTGATTGATTACTTGAGTCCATTTAAAAGGGACTCCATATGAACTTTTTATAGAAGGCCATCCATGTAAATATTCTTTTTATACATTAGTGTGTGAATTCATTAGTGTGCGTTTTTTGATTTTTGGTGTGCTTGTTTGCTTTGCAGACATGTGTTTTTCTTCTTACCTTGTGTTTCACTCGGTTTACAGATGTCATCAAGTCATTATATCGGTTTTGCTAATGGTGCTTGTCATAGCACACATAATTTGTCTTCCACAACTTGGGCACTCTTTTCCCCTGATGGAGAGTTGATTGACTTACAAGGTATATGCCTCGGTCGAACAAATAACAATATTGTTGAATACTGTGCAGTGATTGAACTATTGTTAGAAGCAATTTCTCTTGGCATTAGGGATTTAGTTGTCAAGTTAGATTCATAGCTCGTTGTGTTACAACTAAAAAATTATTATTCAGTGAGAAATCCACAAATATTGCGTATATATCTATGTGTTCATTTACTGGAAAGAAATTTTGATTTTATCAAATATCAACACATTCCACACAATTTGAATACATTAGCAGATGCATTAGCAAATTATGTTCTTGATAGAGAGTTGCATCAATTATAAAAATGATCATATTATGGACACATAAGTAGAAAATAAAACATATAATTATATATATATATATATATATATATATATATATCGAGTTTGTCGAAGTTTTTACATCAAAATCTCAAAAAATAAAGTGTTATGGGACACTTGGCTTTCAAAGCCTACAAAATGTGTAAAATATCTAGAAATGCTATTAGCCTACATGGTGCTCATGGTAGCATGAGATTGCTCTGATCACTCGGCCTAACAGCCAACGCAGTCTTGTGGATACTCCCACTGTGTGTCTTTGCCAGCACAATGGCACCTTGTCTATAGTAGCATACTCTGGAACTCCCTGGGTAATCACGTCTAGGTTACGCTCCATCTCAGTTAAAGGTTCTACCCCTTCCTCATAGTGAAATTCAACTATCTTATGAGTAACATGCCATGCTATTGGCGACATTCCAGGTGGTCTTTCTGGTCCCACATCTACGTATTTATCATAAATCGAGTCTCAGTTTACACTTAAAAAAAATTCATAAGACTTGAAAAATCCAAGAAACAAATCTTTACCTGCATCAATCCACTGTTCTCCTCGTGGCAGAGGTAGATCTAGATCCCATCTAAAATCCGTGCCAACATATGCATAGTTGTGTACCATTAGTAATTGGCGTTGCAGCCAAGTAAAAACCTGTGGAGGGTAGTGCATTTGTTGACCCATCCCTCCTTGAGGCATGAGTTGACTCCACCTCACTAGCTTCGGGTCTTGGGGGCAGGATGTGGTACCTCTCCCTACTAATACTAGAATAAGGGCACCCTCTCTAGGAAGAAAGTCACCAGTATCAAGCCGAACCCAAATTATTTCAGGTTTCCTTGCTTCCCTTTGGTCAACTGTCTTTTCGTATTTGCTAGAAGACCTCCACACTAGTTGAAGTGGGGGTTAGAAACTCAAATGCATACTGGAATTGGGATTCTGAACTCTGATGTAGGGCTTGTGTCCCAAATATGCAAGCTATGGTGTATAGGATGGTTTGTAAAGGAAGCTTGTTGGTGACCGTGGCGATCTTCACCTTCCCACGCCTCGTCATCTCTGCACCTGAGCAATGCCTCCTAATTAATGCACTAGTACTCTCACCACTTGGGCAAGATCTGAAGAGTTGGATTCACTCTCCTCTTCAGGACAATCCCGTGATGAAATAGATGTCCAATTCTTCTATTTCCAGTTCCTGGCCTTTGATTATGAAGATTTCTCGATCCACATCCCAAAGGCTAATCAAATAGGGTAGCAATTCCATCTGAGCCCTCAGTCCCGTGGTCCTGAAGAACTTCAACAACCCACAATCCCTCAAGACATTGATGCATTCTGGATTCTAGGTTGCTTGGTGGTCTTTGGCCTCATGGACTCTTTCTTTGCATTCCAGAACCATGATATCCCACAAAACATCATTTAACACCAATTAAAACCTTTTTCATGGATTGAAATTTATATTTTTTGCTTAAAAAAAGAGCTTTTCTTCAAAAAATTATGTCCTGGCGCCATCGCGTCTGTTTTTAATTACAGGGCGATGTCATCACCGACATATTTTAGCTTAAGAGCGATTATCATAAGTCCAATGACCAAACTTGTGATGATCACTGACGCTCAAAAATTAGAAAATCCTCCCTTTTAGCACACAAAATTCCATTAAAAATGTGATGAAATTCAAGAGCAAGGAAAAATCTCTTATATGTTGCAGATGGTTAGCGAAATGGCACCCTAAATATCCTGCAATGGTCACTTGAAAATCAAGCAAATTAGGGCACAAATGCACTTTCAAAACTTACTATGGTGAAATGGTAAAAAATAATAATGTTACTTTGGGTTATTTATAAGTTTTGAAGTAACTTTTTGTCAATATTTTAATAATATTTTATTATTATTTCTCGATATCAGTGATGGGTGCATTTCTTTATGTAGTTACAGGTCCTTTCGATGGACAGTGATTATTTTTGATTGATTCGCATGAGTTTTTGTTTTATCTCTTTTTCAAACTCGTTAAAGATAAACGAAAAATGAAATCCCATGGAGTCATCTTTAAGCCCTTTTCTGGCTCTCAAAAACTGAAAAGATCGCGAGTACTTGTCATTTCGAACTCATTAAATTAAATGAATTGATGTTGTCTGAGTATACATTTACCCCTTTTTCGGGCTGAGATTGACTATTTATGAAAAACGTACACCTTGATCAACATGTTTAAGAGGTTCTCTCAAATAATGTTTTCTACCTTTTCGGGTTCAAGGGACAAATTATGAAAAGGGATATGATGGACTTTTCTTTTTCATTTCTTTTCCAAACTCTCTAAGTATGAAAAAGATGTTGAGTTATTCTTACATCTAGACTTGTTAAATTTTTACGACGAAAGAATCGTCACCATGATGAGGTCGAGTTTCTCCTTCCTAGGACCTATAAAACTTACTAGGATGGATTCATTCGAAGAATGAACTTACATGAAAAGAATATGCTATCCCCTTCAATCTTTTGATAAAAATAATTGGGGTACTCGCTAGAAATAACGAGGGAAAATGAAGATGAAACATCCTTTGTATAGGAAGCATGTCGCTCTTGAACATGACACTCTTTTGCTTTCGTGTTGAGTTTGGGATATCCTCACTCAGTCACTTGTCCTCCCAGGTTTGGGTGATCCATTTTTGCCTCTCATTTGACTATTCCATTTTGTCATCATGACCTTTAGTCCTATGTTGAGTCAAATGTTGCCACACTCCGGAGTCGTGTTGCCAGTGTTCAAGAAAAGTCCTATATGCAGTTATTTACCTATACATTGTCTGACCCATTGTTATAGTCTTGGATCATATTCATTTCATTCCAATTTATTCCTTGTTTCATGTCGATTATGGGGGACTTATCATTTCCCTCCTTTGATGGTTCACTTCCTGTCAACTTCATCTCATTATCCAAGAAGATGACTTAGAAATGCCCTTTCAGTACCTTAGATATTGCATGCCTTAATGGAAATTTCTTCGTATCCAACGATAGGTCTGGCCTTCGATTGAATGATTTTGCGAGTGTTCAACTTCAATTTCATTATCACATTCACAGATTGTACTATCGTACCTTGAGAGCCATTGTCATTATTGGTGGTTTCTCTCGTACCTGTTAATGGTCCACATCATTGGCCGGTAATCAAGTGGTTTTCTAGCATGTTCGACTTCAACACATTTATTCACATGTTAGAATTCATACTTTGATCGGGTTGGGATGGAGTGCAGGACCCTGAGTCTTGTCTGATATGACTCAGGCTGCATGGAGTTATATGTTATTCATGATTGTACACATGTTTATGCAATATGGATGGTTGTGACCATACTGTGGGACTTTACATTTATGGTGATCCTTTTATATCGAATGGCTATAGCCATACCATGGATCCTTTCATATAGTCCTTATCATTCGGATGGCTCAGATATGTATATGTATATGCATCCTTGATTTGTAGGTCTCCTGACAGTGTTTGTCGTTGTCCTTGCAAAAGCTCATAAAACATCTTAGTCATCGCTCTTGATTCTGCCTTCATGCTTTAGGGGGCATCTATTACACAGTATTTTTTCACACCTCCTGCACTTCCCTGTGACATACCTCGAAGTGCATGAAACATGACCATTATGTAGTGTACTCATTCATATATGCAACTCAGATCCTCCCTAAGACATTGATTGCAAAATGCCTTGAGCTTCCCCTGAAGGAAATAGCTCTAAAACCCTAAATTTGATAATCATCGCCCTTGTGAGCCTAAAAACAACAATGATCATCTGTTGGACTATACTTGACCCACAATGGCATTTCTCTGTTCACTTGTATACCCGTAATGATCCCAAAAGGAAATTTTCCCAAAGAGGATGAGAACCTTTGTGATGTAGAAGCTTCCAAAGCGGCAAGCTGGAGGTTGTTGGGCATAGATGAGGTCGAATTCTCCCAAATTGGCCTGTTGGTCTTATCCATATGACCTACCTCCTTGAGATGAGGACCTGTTCCTATATTTGGAGAGATCTTAACTCCCTTTCCCAACCTATATATTCATCCTCTCCCATTCCCAAATGGTTGGTGTATGCCTATTTGCACCCTTATGCTAAGATTGTGCCTATATGCTACTCATTTGGCTTGGAGAAGGAGTGCTTGGAGAGCTTAGCTTGGACTTGGATATTCATTCAAAGAGAGCTTATCAACATCAAGGCTTGGTTGCATGTAGGGGTGATTTTAGGGGCGAATGTTCGCCCTTTGGCGAAATTAAGGGGTTTTAAATTTTTAGTGGGCGAATATTTTGTATCATAGTACATTTTTACAAATCACCTCAAATAGCCCACCTTATTTTAAGGAGAGGGTAAAAAAGGTAAATTTAGCCCTTGAAATTAGGAGTTACAACCTTCCATTCACCCATTTTCAAGAATAGGTTTTATTTAAGTGAATCCATTTGCCCATTTTCAAGAATAGGTTTTATTTAAGTGAATCCATTCACCCATTTTCAAGAATAGGTTTTATTTAAGTGAATCCTATGGGCCAAAGGCCCAAATACCATACTTATAAAAGAGGTATGGTAAATTAATAAAAATATAAATAAATGAGAGGTATGGTAAATAAATAAAGCATTTTTTATATTTACTCCATAAGTCACCTTATATACATGCAAGGGTGTAAACAAATAAAAATATAAGTAAAGTGGAGGTATGGTAAATAAATAAAAATATAAATAAACTAGACTCATCGTAAATAAATAAAACCTCTTTTTATATATAGTCCATAGCCCTCGTTCTATTTATGAAGGCTCAAGAAAGAGGTTTTATTTAAGTGAATCCTATGAGCCAAATACCATATTTGTAAAAGAGGTATGGTAAATTAATAAAAATATAAAGAGGTATGGTAAACAATAAAACATTTTTTTATTTTTTTTATATTAATACCATGCAAAAAAATATTATTAACCCTAATATTAGTATTAATAAAAATAAAAATGGCACATGGTATTGACCGATGGTATTCACCAAAATGGCACATGGTATTGACCCATGGTATTCACTTGGAATGTAGCCTATTTAAATGGGGAATTAAACCAGAATAGATCCATCTTTACTCTGGATCTACTAACCCCCGAGAGGTATCAAATATCGATGTTGTATTTTGATGTATGTTAAACATTTTAGTTTGGTTAAAATAAAAATAAAATAAAAATCAACTATTAATTTTATTAATTTTTATAAATTACTAATAGTAATTTTTAAGCTCGAAGTTTATGATAACCCATGGTATTGATCCATGGTATGCATGTGAGCATAGACTATTTAAAGGGGAAATTCTATCTTAGATCCATCTTAATTCTGGGTCTACCAAGTGCTCATAGGGATAAATAGATTTCATCTCCCTAAGAGTTGTAGATGTGGAGTTAAGATGGATAAGGTTGGTTTTTATGATAATGAAGATATTAAATAGACTTAGGAAATTATATTGTAAAAACATCTTAAGGTGAATGGTTAAAGCATAGACATTGGACAAGTATATTTGTATACTTCTGTTTTAAACTGAAACAAATCCAGGCTAAAAGGAATGGATTGATTGCACTAGTCATCCTTCTATAACTTTCCAACATATGTTGGAGTAAACAGATTGTAATTTGGGTAATTTTTCTAATTGCAAACGGGAACATACTTGTGTATTGGCAGGGTGGTTACGAGATCCCTAGAAGTGGAGTAAACATATTGTAATTTGGGTAATTTTTCTAATTACAAACAGGAACATACTTGTGTATTGGC
>APFE031586504.1:113948-124392 GCA_000404065.3 Pinus taeda | reverse complement strand
TCAGAACAGTTCAGAGACATGTAGCCGCACATCTCTTCTCAGAGATAAGCTATCATCGTCCTAGCTGGTTTATTCCAATTCTGGTTGTAAGCATATTTCAGTATTTTCCATTAATGAAATGAAGTGTTATTTCCGCTGCATCTCTTTATTTATGATTATCGCATCTCTGTATTTAGGGTTATCTCTGTAATCTATTGTGTTCCTATTTAAATCCGGATCAGACTCAACAAATAAGATCGAGATAGAAGCAAAACAAGATAGGCCATCTTCTTCATCTCTCTTTTCAATTGTAACTTAGGGAAGTGTCTGGTAGATTGTCACTTCGGTTACTAGACCCACTCATTGGGCTAGAGGGATCGTATGTATCTGCAGAGAGGATTTACCTAGACAACACTTTCTCATCTAGATTGCCTCACATATTGCTTGACTTGAAACCATGTATTATGCTTCTGTTGATCTAAGCACCACAGATCTTTTCTTCCTAATGTACTAGGAAACCACTGCAAACCCAACACTGAAAATTCCACTTGATGTATTGTTCTGTTTTGAAGGACTCCTCACCCAATCTACATCTGTGAAGGTACACAACTTCACTCGCTCTGTTAGTTTGTACCATAGTCCAAACTAGGTGGTTCCTCCGAGGTACCATAAAACAAGATTAGATACCTTCCAAAATAATTTGGTTGGTCTAAGCAAAGCTTGGCTCAACTAGTTGACTGCATAACACATATCTAGTCGCATGTTCACAAAATACATCAGTGAACCCACTAACTTCCATTAAATAGTAGCATCCACTTCTTCACCTGAAGTGGCATCCTCCTTCCTCTAGTTGGTCGCTAGAGGTGTCTCCTTGGGTTTTCAAATCTCCATTGAGAATCTCTATTGTATCTTATTTGCTTACTTGTTTTGAGATACATACAATTCTCCATAGCCTTTCCATGCTTCTAACCCGAGGAAGTAGTGCATGAGACCCATGTCTTTCATTTCAAATTCTCTTTCAAGGTCTTTCTTGCAAGATCTTATCAACTTCTCATCACTAGTGAAAATCAAATCATCAACATATAAGACAATAATACACAATTTACCTTCTACAAATACGTGATAGAGGTTTACATCTGCTTCACTTTTTGTGAAGCCCAAACAGGTGAGATGATTATCAATTCTGGTCTACCAAGCACAATGTACTTGTTTAAGACCGTACAATGCTCGCTTGAGTCTACACACATGAGATTCCCAATCAAAATTCTCAAAGCCTTTTGGTTTCTCGATGTACATCTCATCCTCAATAACGACATTGAAAAATGTTGTTTTTACATCCTTCTCATGGATCTTCCATCCCATCCTCACATCTAGAGCAAGAATTGATCTAATGGATGAGTGCCTTGCTATAGGAGAAAAGGTATCCTCATAGTCAATTCCCTTAAGTTGAGAGTACCCCTTGGCCACAAATTTGTCCTTGTACTTCTATATGCTTCTATTTGTTGCATGATTTACCTTGAGGATCCATCTTGAACCCACAACTAATTTATCTGCTAGTCTTGGGACCACCTCCCAAACACTGTTCCTTACAATGGATTTGTATTACTCCACCATTACATCAACCCATATAGGTTTCTCTACTGTTTCCTTGAAAGAGGATGGCTCAGTCTCTACAAGTTCTTTCATTAGATCCATGTATCCAATGTACCAATCAGGTGACCTTATCTGGCTGCGTTGATTTGAAGGAGAACCCACATTCTCCTTTGCATCCTACATAAGTCTTTTAGTTTCCTTGGTTCTTTTCCTTCCTTCTCTGGATGGTTCTATTTGTGAGGTTGTATCCACTCTCTGCTCCTCAACTTGTGGCTTCTCCACAAATTCCTGAGGCTCCTCCTTTGGAGCTAAAATTTCCTCTCCTAGTGGGATCTGAAGCTCCCTCTCAAGAGAGCACCACATCGCTTTCTCCTCATCAAATTTTACATCTCTTCGCACAACTATCATTTAAGGGATGGAAAGTACATACGACAGTTGTGGGGAGTTTTTGTGTAACCCACAAATAATCCCAATTCTGCTTTTGGCTCAAGATTCTTCCTTGATTCTTTGGAGACATGGTAGTAAATAATGGCTCCAAAAATCTTCAAGTGTGACACATACAACTTCCTGCCTGAAAAAGCCTCCTCCATTGTAGGCATGCCCAAAATCTGATGAGGACTCTGGTTCTGCAAATAGACTACTGTGATACATTCCTCAGCCCACAAATGAAGAGGTAGGTCTTGTCATGCAACATTTCGCTCACTTCTCCCACAATTATATGGTTATTTCTCTCAGTCACCCCATTCTGTTGTGGGTTGTGGGGTGTTGTCAAGTCTTGTTGAATTCCTTCTTTCGCACAATTTTTTTTAAATTCATTTGACACATACTCACCTCCATTATTTCTCACTTCTTGCCAATTTCTTTCTCAACCAGTGCCTTGAATTATATGAACTTTGAAAATGCCTCATCTTTCTTCTGCATGAAGAAGGTCCAACACTTCCATGAGAGGTCATCAATAAAAATGACAAAATATTTGCGTTTAGCAGTGGAGGATTTTGAAAAAGGTTAATAGACATTAGAGTGGATCCTTTTCGAGAATGCATGTGCTTTGTTGTCCTGATAATGGAATGTGAGTTTTGTGTACTTCCCTAAATTACATCCTTTGTATACATCAATATACTCAGGTGATCCTTTGGGGAGGCCGATGGTTATTTTCTGCATAATCTTCAGGGCACCATGAAGCAAATGGCCAAGTATTATGTGCCAAAGTTCACCGACATTGCGGCTCTACACCTTCTCTGCCTTTGTGCTTAATGCAATACAATATTCCACATATAGCTTATACAGGTTCTTCACCTGGACCCCAATTTTCTTTAGCTGTCCCGTGGCTATGTGTCTTAGGAGTGCTTTCCCTTTGCTAAAGATCACATCATAACCATGGTCTTCCAAAACTGCAACAAAGATGAGATTTTTCTTTAGGCCCGAAACGAACATGACATCTTTGAGCCTAAGAGGGGAGCCCGAATCCCTTTGAAAGGTGATTGTACCAACCTCAGTCGCGTCGTACCTTTCATCATCCCATAGCTCAATGTGCATCTGCAGATCTTTCTCCTTCAGTTCATTGAAAACCTCCCTACACCCTGTCATGTGGAACGATGCACCTGAGTCCAAGTTCCACATGCTCCCCATCATTGTGATGGCCATGCATGTGATAAGGGTTTACAAGCTTGAATTGTGAGGCCAAGGCTTTACCTGCTACTCCTCTTGAGGTCTTCTTGCATGTCTTTTTGTGTGGACACTTCATTTCATAGTGCCTGAATTCATGAAAATGGAAGCATTTAATTTTGGACAAATATTTCTTCTTTCCCCCTTGGCTGGATTCTGGTTTGTATTGATATTTCCTCCCTTTTCCATTCTTTCCCTTTCCAACTAATGAAATTTTCTCTTCATCCTCACCCTTGGATGAAGTCCCATCTCTGGTATTTGGCCTTATTTCCTCCTGTACCAAATTAGACCACATGCGTTCCTAATTTGGTACTTTCTCCCTCCTGTTCGCTAAATCTTGGTAACTATGCCAACTCTTGGTAAGGCCAAGAAGAGCTAGGCTTACCAAGTCATCTTCTGGAAAATTAACACCAACCTGGCCAAATTCATCACAACATTGTGTGAACGCTAAGATACTGCAGAAGTGTCATTCTTCTACATATTTATGCTTCAAAGTTTAGCCTTGAGTACCAACTTCCTGTGGTCACTACTATTCTTGAACAATATAGTTAGTTCTTTCTACATTGCGAATGGAGTTTATTTTCCATAGATATTTTAGATAATGTGATCTCATACTCCCTCCAAGATTATTCTCCTTGCCTTGGCTACATATTTCTTCCATTGAACAAGGTTTTGGGAAATAGATTTTGGTGGGTTCGTAACATCTGTCTTAATGTATTCTAGTAATCCATTGGCATCCAATACCACCTCCATGTGATCCTTCCATATGATGAAATTAGAACTGCCTTCCAAGGCATACTCTAGCCTTAGCTCATTGAATCTCATCTTCCCAACTCTAAAGAGATCCTACTACACTGATTTGCAAATTCGATCCTACTCAGAAACAACTTTGAAATTTCCACTCTAATGTGAATCCTGCTCGGATACCTTGTATAAATTACGGTGTATATTTGCAACTTCTCATGAATTTTTAACTAAAATAACAGGACAAAACCTACTCTGTTTCTCTACGGAAGTTGATTCACAATTTAGATAAAAATATTTCAGACATGCAATAAGAAATAGCACACATGCACACAATATTTTTCCTAGGGAAATAAATTTGCTAATAACCCTGATGCCTGCTTGCATTGATCTGATGAATAAAAATGTATTAAAATTGCTATGCTCAATTGAGCACAACCTTCAAGTGAATAACCCATCTCTTTGTTCACTGAGAAGTTATGACCCAAAATTAGTCAAATGTTGCCTCTTCTTGAGCCCATATTTCCTCACACAATTCCTTGATAAATTAGGCCCCTATTATTTAGGAATTTCTCCAAAATGGATTGCGCAATTCCCAAGGTTGATCATCTAAACGCATGCAACACCTGCATACTCAAGACTAGTCTACAATTGATTTTACACTTCCATTGAATCTCCACCTCAACTCAATAAATCGAATTCTATGCATGCACTGCTATGTTGGATTGATTGATAAGTTAAATAGATGATCACGAAGTTTTACTGAAGTCCCATTGCACAACTGACCTTCCACTAGTTCCTCCAATAGTTGGAACTAGTTTAACTAAAAACAACTTGAGATAACTGACTTTGATCACTACAAATTAGAAATCACACATGCTTAAATGAACTCTAACTCCAACTTGATTTTACTGAGAAAACTAGGTGACACAAGCTATGTCAGATAAGTTAACTGCATCCAAGTTGTATGTTGATGTGGAAATTTGAATTTTCTCAATTTAATCAAGGCAAAATAAAATTGAGAATTTCTTGTTGCATTTTTCAATAAAAGGGACAAGAAAATCTCTTGTGGGATGGTGTATGTGAAAAGAGAAGGAGAAATAACAAGCAGCGGATTAAAACATGGTACAGGATGGTGGCGAAACTCATAGGTAAGTTTTTTCCAAAATATTACTATCTTACCTTGTCCAAGGGCATGTTGAACCTTCGATAGAGACTAATGATAGTAAGAGAGTACACATAATAATTCTACAAGGTGAATATCAGGGTAGGATATGTAGAGGAGTCTATAGAGAAGACAAAAAGGTACGTAAATGGACTTAGAGAAGACATATAGGATGAGGTTAGTGTACTGTGACCTAAGATAATAGAGGAGGCATATCAGTTAGCTTTGAAGGTTAAAGATAAAATTGCAAGGAAGCAAGTTGGCAGAGGTAAGAGTGATGCTAGAGAAAGAGGGAAGCAAACAAACAGAGGAAGATCTATTGCACCAAGAGATAGAGCCAATATATGAAGTAAACAATGAAAACAAGGGGGATAATCTAGAGGTCGAAGATCCTTTTCCAGAGGATGAGGAAGAGGCAGAAGAGAGGTTTGTTGCTATAGGTTTGGCAAGCTTGGACACATGGCGTATTATTTTCTAGAGAACAAAGGAACATGCCAAAGGAATGTTGTCATTGCTCCAATAGAGGAAGTGAAATTAGAGGTGCAGGAAGCTAAGAATGTGCTAGATATAGGAGAGGCCTTGATGATCAAAAGGTATTGATTAAACATGAGAAATAAGTTGTTGAGCCAATTCAAAGGAGAGCCCTATTCTGGACTATTTGCAAAGTTCACTGGAAGTGTTGTAAACCAGTGATTGAATGTGGTAGTACTGACAACCTAGTGTCTATAGAGGTTGTGGAAAAGTTGAAGTTAAAGAGGAAAAAGCTTCCAACACCCTATAAAGTGTCTTGGTTGCAAAAAGGGCATCAAATTTTGGTGAATGAGCAGTGTGAGATAGAGCTTCAAATTGGAAACTACAAGGATAATATTCTATGTGATGTGATGCCAATGGATGTGTGCTATATTTTCTTGGAATACTATGGTAGTTTGACAGAAGCGTTGTGCACAATGGTAAGAAGAATACCTATAAGTTTCAAAAGGATGAAATTAATCATAATTTTCTGCCATTACAAGAGGAAGGGACTTCTGAAATGAGTGTTCCAAAGACTTTGTTAATCAATGGGAAATAATTTTTACAACATCTAAAGACAGAGGAGGTAAATTTTGATATTATTTGCAAATCTAGAGTAGTTATTACTTCCACTACTATTTATGATTTTCCTTTAGAAATTTGAGAATTGTTGGAGGAACACCATGACATTGTCGTGGATGAATTACCAAGTGAAATACCACCTATACGGAGTATAAGTAATCATATTGATATAATACAAGGAGTAAGTTTTCCCAATAAAGTTTCTTACACACCTAAAGAGAATGAGGAAGTTAGGAAACAAGTGCAAGAGATATTGGATGAAGGACTGATCAGAGAAAGTGTTAGTCCGTGTGTAGTGCCTATAATGTTGAGTCCAAAGAAGGATGGTGGATGGCACATGTGTACAAACTTCAGAGATTTGAATAAGAATACAATCAGATATCATTTTCCCCTGCCATGTATTATTGATTTCCTAGATTATTTAATTGGTGCTAGTAGGTTTTCAAAAATTGATTTGAAAAGTGGATACCATCGAATGAGAATCAGAGAGGGAAATGAGTGGAAAATTGCCTTTAAAACTAGTGATGGACTGTATGAATGGATGGTTATGCCATTTAGATTGTCTAATGCACCCAATACATTCATGAGATTCATGAATGAAGTAATAAAGGATTCATATGGAAATTTTCAATTGTTTACCTGGATGACATTTTAGTTTACAGTCAATCAAAGGAGGAACATATGTGACATTTAAGGTATGTGTTCGAGAGATTACTATAGGAAAAATTACTTATAAATTTGAAGACTTGTTCCTTGTTAAAGTCAAATCTTGTATATTTAAGATTTTTCATCTCTAGAGAAAGGTTGGAGATGGATCCAAGAAAGGTAAAAGCTATTGTAGAATGGCCCTCTCCTAGAAATATTTTTGAAGTTAGAAGTTTTCATGGTTTGGTAGGATTTTATAGGAAGTTCATCAGAAGCTTCAGTAAGATGAGCGCACTAATTTTGAAGACAATTAATAATAATCAACTACCATTTTAGTGGACCGTTGAACTTGAGAAGGGGTTCCATATGCTAAAGAAGAATATTATAGAGCAACCAGTCCTCGCACTTCCATATTTTAATAAGCCCTTTCAAGTGAAAAGTGATGCCAACAATGATGCGATTGGAGCAGTACTCAGCCAAGAGGACAAATCCATTGCTTATTACAATGAGAAATGAAATGAGGCCAAAAGGAAGTATACAACATATGACAAAGAATTCTATGCAATGGTTCTAGATCTTAAGAAATGGAGACATTATTTATTGTCTAGGGAGTTTATTTTATACATTGATAATCATTCCCTCCAATATATTATGAAACAACCTAAACTAAACCAAAAACACATTAAGTGGGTTGAGTACTTGCAATTTTTTACATTTTTTTTGAACCACATCAATGGATAATATAATAATATTGCAAATGATTTGAGCATGAGACATTTATTATTACAAGAAAGTCAAATTCAGGTGTTGGGATTTGATTTTATAAAGGAGTTGTGTGAGAAGGATGAAAATTTTAGGGAGGCATTTGAAGCTTGCAAGAACCTAGCTTCTCAAAATTGAAGTCTATGGCTTGACTACATGATCCAAGATGGATTGGTCTTTAAGAACAACTAGTTGTGTATTTACAATTGTTCCATGAGGGTGAATTTAATTGAGGAAAAAAATCGTTAAGGCCTTGGAGGACATTTTAGATAGGACAAAACTTATGATCTACTGAAATGACATTACTATTGGCCAAAGTTCGGAGCTGATGTGCAGAAGTTTGTAAAGAGATGTGGAACCTATCAATATGCCATAGGAAGGAGCCAAAGCACTAGATTGTTTACCCAATTTTCATCTCTAGAGAGGCATTGGGACTCAATGAGTATGGATTTTGTTTTGGGATTGCCAAGAACCCAGAAAAGGAATGAATTTATCTTTGTGTTTATAGATATATTTTGTAAAATGGCTCATTTTATTCCTTGTGCTAAGACTAGTGATGCTAGCCACATTGCTAATATGTTCTTTAAAGATGTGGTAAGACTACATGGAATTCCCAAGAGTATTATTTTAAACCGAGATACTAGACTCTTGGGACATTTATAAAGAACCTTGTGGAAGAAATTTGGGACAAAATTGTGGTTCAGCTCAATATATCACCCAAATGCTGATGGTCAAACTGAAGTAGTAAATAAAATTTTGGGAAACATTCTACACAGTTTGGTTGGAGATCATCCTAAACATTGGGACCAAAATTTGGCACAAGATGAATATGCATACAATGACATTCCCAATAGAAACACTAGACAAAACCCTTTCTAGATTGTGTATGGGATGAAGCCAAGTGGAGTGCATGAGCTCAGGATTTTAGGAAGAACAAAGCAAAGAAGCGCATCAAGAGAATATTTTGCTACAACCATATGAGAAATCCATGACCAGGTAAAACAAAAACTACATGGAAAACAACCTTAAATATAAGATCAGATCATATCTTAGAAGGAGGAAGCAGAATTTTGAAGTGGGAGATTTGGTGCTTTCACCTTTGAGAAAGGAAAGATTCCCAAAGGGTGAATACAACAAGTTAAAATTTAAGAAGATAGGACCATACAGGATCTTGAATAAATCCTCTGCTAATGGATATGAATTGAATTGCCACCTGGAGTTGGAATTTCATCAATATTTAATGTAGTATATTTGTATAAGTATGAGGCTGAAACAGAACAACCAACAAGTGATGATCAGAAGCAGTAACCCCTATAGTGGGAGAAGCAGTTGCCAACAATTGAGCCTTTTTAGCCTAAAAGGAATTTGGACAAGATATTGATCAAGAAGACCAAGGACAAAGAGTAATATGAATACTTGGTTAAGTGGAAAAACATTCTAGTTTCAGATGTAACCTAGACGACTGCCACACTTATACAGAAAAGTGGCAAATCTATTGAAGAACTCATGGACAAGAGTCCATGAAATCCTTGTTCCTTCAGAGAATGATGCAGGGGCATATGTAAATATCATTGACCAAGAGGTCAAATCATTTACTATAGGAGTTGGTTCCTCAATGAGTGGTTTGTCATGATAGGAATTGTTTGAAATTTCCATGTAATTTGTTTAAATTAGGCAGATTTTTATAGTCGTTTAATTTTCCATAAATTGATCTTTTGATCGTCTATTCCTGGATTTGGATCAAACTATTATAATCTTTATATCTCTTTGATTTAAAAAAAATGGGTTCGAGTATGATGTGAATGAGAACTCTTAATTTTGTTCCAACCAATCCTCTGCAATCCTATATATATTACACAATGCATGTAATTCTGTAATAATATATATATGCCGGAGTTATATATAATATATATATTTTTGTAGAAGGAGCGGAAAAGGGAGAGGAGTTTCTCAAGAGAGTGCATAAGAGCCGAGAGGAGTTGGAGCATAGAACTACAAATATGAGCAAAAGTTCCAACACTTACATGATTTTTACTTTGGAGGAAGTCTGTCACTTAACGAAGCTCGAGACCATTTATCAACAGAAACTATAAAAGAAGTCAGAAATCAGGAGCCTGGATGCTGGGAACCCCGTAACGTTTATGGAATTTCCATTTTAAATAGTGTTAGACACTAAGGTTCATCAGTTGACAGGAGTGGGAGAGAACATGAATTTTCTCGTTGCCTGAGACTGTTAAGCCCAGAGGAAATTCTAGTGTATATCCGAACACCTTGGTGGGGCCTACAAACAACAGTTGTTTAGGCAGTAGTCTATAACGCGACTTTTTGAAAGTCTTTCCGGTGGATTTTTCCGGTCAAAATCCGGTAGCAATTCATTGGAATCCAAGTTTGATAGCTAGTTTCTGCACAATCAATGGCTCCTAGGGGTTTTTCAGGGTGCTGAATCCAAATATACAGTTAAAAAACCATTTTAACTGCTAAAAATCAAGATTTAACCTCATTTCTTCCGCCAGATTCCGTCACCGGAATCTCCAAAAAGTCGCATTATAGACAACTCCGTTGTTTAGTAGAGCTTCCCGTTATAAGTGGAAAGTGGGCCAATGTAGAATAATAGCAAAAAGTGCACTGTAGTCACTGATGGTGGAAGGTGGGCCATACATTGAAGGTCGAGATCCTGCTACTATTTGGGAATTGGAATTTACTTGAAGCATCGGGCATTCAAGGTTGCGGAAATATGTATACGAGGGTAGAGGCATAGGGATGAGGAAAAAGGCATATGGACGAGGATATATATATATA
>APFE031586504.1:98991-113566 GCA_000404065.3 Pinus taeda | reverse complement strand
TATCAGCATCCTTATAAGGATAGGAATTTCAAACGTGAAGTGTCTTGGTTTTTGTACTTATATGCCTATGAATTATTTAACAAAGAAATATTGATTAGTTGAGAAAAAATTTAGTTATATTTAATAGTCAAATCACCCAAACAATTTTTTTCATTAAATTCCATCCCTACTCTGCTAGAATTATGGTACGTGTGTTGTCCTTGATGGAAACCCACACACAGGTTAGTTCATAATTGATAAAGGGAAACTCACATTGTAGCAGGTCAATTCAGAGGTAATAGAGAAATGGCACAAAAGAACAAGATGATGGAACAAAGGACTAGAGATCAGAATCAAGCAATTGAAGAAAAATATTGTTTTTAGTTGTATTAAGTTGTATACGCTAGTTCACCTAGTCCAAGTAGTGTATACAAGTGGGTTCATAGAAAAAAAGGAGCATATACGTATGCACACACTTTCACAAAAAGAAAAGAGTATATGTGATGGAAAATTAAGGTTAAAGAATACTAAGGGTCAATAACATGGTATTAGCCCACAATATTCAGTGAAGTAACGGCTACTTGATCCCGTCTGAGAATACCACAGGTTCTAAGTGTTGTTTTGGTCCGAGGTATTGAAAAAGGCTCTAAGTATATAAGGAGGAGAAGATCCAAGGGCTAAGTGTGCACATGAAAGGGTTTCTTGATGAATACTTTTATCGGAAGTATATTTTGGCTTGTAAGGGCTATGGTTATGATATGGATATGAAATATATTGTGCACCTTTGCATACAATATTGGATGAGGATCGTGAGACCTAAAATGAATTATCATTGTATGATCTATTAATAGATAGTTTAGATCTAATTGCTAATACATGTTTTATCCTTTATATGTTATGATCTGGGTATATCTAAAGTCTAGAATTGCTACGAAGTTCTAAGATATTATCTGCAGATTTATATGTTGGTTCGCGTTGGTGAAGGCACGTATACACGCTGGTTCGACACTTCTAAGTAGTGTATACATTCTGACATATGATTTTTGAAGTTGCATTTGGTTCTGGTTTTTGATGCAGAGTTCTAAATTCAGTTCTGTGTTCTAGTGATAGTGATTTGATTGTTCACATTGAATGATTATTGATATATGCAAGTGTGTTGCAGTGGTGATTGATTTTGAGCTTCAATGTTATTGATGGGTTCAGTATGAAAATTTGATGAAATGTGGCATACATATTGTGTTGTTTTGTACCAGGAGTATCCAGTGTGAAAATTTATGAAACACGGTCCATGGAGGAAGAGCGAAGGTAGTAGCCTTTTGTAGGAACCTACATACTGGTTAGCATATCAGCCAAGACAAGAGCTAGGCGGTTGGAGCTCCCTTCCAGTAGCAACTAGAGAATGAGTGAAGGTTGTAGCCTTCTGTAGGCTGGCGCCTATGTACTGGTAAACATATCAACCAATACAAGAGCTAGGGGGTTGTAGCTCTCCCTTCTAGTAGAAGCTGGAGAACGAGAGAAGGTTGTAGCCTTCTGCAGGTGGGTGCTTATGTATTGGTATGAGTCTACACCAGTACAAGATTGTAAATATATTTTCTTTATATTAAAAGAAGACCGAAACGACAACAACAGGTGGTTTTTCTCCCGCATTGGGTTTACACCTTAAATCTTGGCGTTCATGTGTGTTTCTTATGTTTGATGGTTTATTCTGTTATTGTTGCACCTGGTTACTATTTATCTAATGGTTAATAAAGTACTAATGCACTAGCTAAAGACAATCATATGAATTATAAGTTCATTGGATATACACTAGTTATCTTAATAACAGACGCGTGCACACACATGTTCGATTCAGTAAAGTTGCGTATAGAAATATGAATACAAAATGAAAAGTTATTGATGATTTATAAATACTCATTCACTCCCTCTCAGTATTTTTCCCAACATACTCACCACAAATTTTATGAAATTATCTTTTCTTTTTAATTAACTTAAATATAAATATCATATTTTATATCATGTAGGTGCCATGATGTCATTGGTTATATGGTATTTATTAAAAATTCTCATTGTCATTTTATAATATTTTGCAGGTTTCAAAAATATTTTAAAATATAATTAAATTTATTTATTTTGAGGGTATATTATTTTGTTCAATAACATATAACATATATACTATAATATAATATATATAGTATATATACTTTGAACATTTTTCAATAAGGAAGATCCAAAAAATAATGAAAGGACAAATTACATGGTATATTTCTTTTATCTTGTTAGTTGGCTTTTATCAAAATATTTTTTTCATATATATTATTTTTTAACTCATTAATTATACGGTGGCATGCTTTAAGGGATATTGTACGAACTCAACTTGAAGTGTTATTGACAATGACATAATAGATGTTGGACTAGACATTTTTGGCAAGTTATACAAGTCTATATGTTTAGGTAGTTATGTTGAAAATAACAACAAGAAATGTTAAAAATAACATTTAGAAATTCTAATGAGTTATAGTCAGCTAAACTAGTTCAAACAATTCGAGAAACTAGTAGTCGAGATCAACTTCGGTGCAGCTTCACTGCTCCTCCAGTTAAATGAAGATTCACTCATAAATAACTCATGCATGTTAGTTCAAAGGAAGACCTAGTTGAGATTAGAGTTCAGGGGTAGTGTTCTATTAGTTGTATAATTTTCTGAGTTGTACAGATAGTGCATGCAATCATCTAAGGGCATATGGATTGATTGCGTGGTTATGGAGAGAGAATTTCCCAATTAAATATGGGCTAATTCTCTCAGGAATTGAGCAAAGGAAGTAGGGGCTTGACAGGCAATTGAATTGGCTAAGTGTTGGCTTGAGCTGGTTTGTGAAGTAGTTAGATAGATTGCACTTGTGAAAGAATTGTTTGGCTTGAACAAGCATTGTATTTTCTTCTCAGATCTTCAGGTTAAAGAAATATAGATTGTCAGGGTTTTGAGCAGTTTCTTTCCCCATAAAAATATTGTGTTATGTGCGATTGAAATTATTCCTTTTTTGCTTAGTGTTTTCATCGATTAATTGTTGTTTCCGCTGATGAGTAGAGTATATTCTTGTATTATGTTTTATTATATCGCATAAGTTGTGAAATCTACAAGTAAAAATTTGCATGGTATGGGAGCTGAAGACATTATAGAATAGGAGAATTTGATTTTGTTGTGCAAGTGAAATTGAATTTGCAGGTTCATACTTCAGAGTCAACAGTATGTCATTCTACGGTTTGAGACTTGAGTATGCCCTGGAAGGAAGCTCTAATTACATATCTTGGAAGGAAAGGATGGAGGCAGTGTTGGAAGACAACGAGCTGAAGGAATTCATAGATCATGATATTCTGAAGCCTCCAACATTTGATGCTAAATATTTTGCTTAATGGAGAAAGTGTGTGGAAAAAGAGAGAAGGATTATCCTAGAAGGAGTTCGAAATCATATTGTCTCGAATATATATGGTAATAAAAATCCATTTGCAATGTGGAAGGCATTGACGAACCTGTTTCAAAAAGCAATGACCAGAGGAAGCTAGCACTGAAGGAAAAACTCAAAAAGATTAAGATGGAGAAAGGTGACTCTATTCCGAAGTACTTGACCAAGTTCACCCAATGTCGTGATGAGCTTGGAAGTGTCAGGATTGTTGTTTCTGAAGATGATATGGTGAGAATAGAATTTCTAGGACTTCCCAAGAGTTGGCATAGTTACTAGGACTCAGTTAATGGGAGTTAGAAGCTACAAGAGTGGGAGCGGCTGTGGTCCGAATTGGTACAGGAAGAGTTTTGGTGGAACACCAGAGATGGGACCTCTTTCAAAGAAGTGGAAGAGGGATTTACATTAGCCAGCAAAGAAAAGAAAGCCAAGGGAAAGAAGTCCCAAGGTGAGGACATCGATAATAAGAATGACTTGTCGAACATCGATTGTTTTCATTATCACAAGTACGAGCACTATGCCACGAATTTCCCACAAAAGAAAGAAAGAAAGAAGGAGCCTGTAGTAGCAGCAATAGGTGAAGCTCTAGCTTCACAATTTGAATTTGATTTCACTCTAATTTCATGCATGGGCAACACTGTAATGGGAAGCATGTGGTATCTCGACAGCAATGCCTCATTCCATATGATGGGGAATAGAAATATCTTCAGTGACTTGAAGGAGAAAGACCTCAAGAGGAACATAGAGTTTGGAGATGATGGGAGGTATAGCGCGACCGACATCGATACAGTTACCTTTCATAGGGAGTTTGGCTCCCCTCTCGAAATCATATATGTGATGTATGTTCAAGGACTAAAGAGGAATCTTTTTTCCATCGCAGTAGAGCTACGATGTGATTTTTAGAAAAGGAAAGGTTTTCCTTAGACACATCGCCATAGGGCAAGTGAAACAAATCATTGTGCGAGTCAAGAACCTATATGCACTTGAGGTACAAGATGCATGCAAAGCCTTGAGGATTAAGGAAAATGTTAGAGACTTGGTGGTTGAGAGGGAGCGTGGATTACCTCTCAACATACAGCCCCAGAAGCAGCCTCAACAAGTTGTAGAGCAACCACAATTGGAGAAGCAGAGGGGAGACTGAGTGGAGACATCCACTCAAGCAGAGACCTCTAGTAGGGGGGAATTTTGAGCCAAGTGGGTAGAGGGAGCACATGTAGCCATACCTCCAGGTGAGAGGTGGGGAAATGTGAAGTAATAGTTCCAAGAGTGTAGAAATTTGGGCAGAGTCCATTGAGATGTTTTGTCTCATGGATCATTTCCTTGCTATGGGAGCCCATAATACACAGTAGTAGGATGGATCAGTGGCAGTTGATGCAGTCAGATGTCAGAGTGACAGAGGAAAAGACTAGAAACAATCATATACTAGGAAGCACAAAACAGAGTTGGTAGCAGTGCAGAGTCAAAAAAAGAGAAAAGTTTTTAGTAGACAATGCAGTAGTAGTTAGAGACTCTAGTGGCAGACACATCATACTGGTTCAGTTTGGATGCTTTTTTGATTTCAGAAGTTGTAGTAGCAACAACATTATAGATAAGTGTTGCATGCAGAACATTCCAGAGGTACCAGATTAGGATAGAGTTGAATTCCTTTCTTGTTGAGAGGGAGTGTTGAAAATAGAAACAAGAAATGTTAAAAATAACATCTAGACATTCTAATTTAATTTGTCCTTGAATTAAATTAGGAATTAAATCAAAATTCTATTCTCATAGAAACTTGTAATAGTTAACTAAGTTAATTTGACTTAGTTGGCATAGTAAGTTCTTTTTGGAAGTCTATCTAGAGTTATGTAGAGTGATTCCTAAATTTCAGGGGTCCAGGTTGAGTTCTTTTAAGTTGTAATTAATTAACTCAGTTTAATTGAGTTATAGTCAGTTAAACTAGTTCAAACAGTTGGAGGAGCTAGTAGGAGGTCTAGTAGTGGGGATCAACTTTAATGCAACTTCACTGCTCCACCAGTTAATTGAAGATTCACTCATAAATAACTCATGCATGTTAGTTCAGAGGAATACCCAGTTGAGATTAGAGTTCAAGGATAATGTACTATTAGTTTTAAAATTTTCTGAGTTGTACAGATGGTGCATGAAATCAGTTGAGGGCCTATGGATGGATTGCGTAGTTATGGAGAGATAATTTCCCAATCAAATATGGGACGATTCTCTTAGGAATTGCGCAAGGAAATAGGGGCTTGACATGCAACAAAATTAACCAAGTGTTGGCTTGAGCTGGTTTGTGAAGCAGTGAGATAGATTGTACTTGTGCAGGAACTGTTCGGGTTGAACAAGCATTGTATTTTCTTCTCGGGTCTTCTGGTTAATGCAATACAGATAGTCAAGGTTTTGAGCAGTTGCTTTTCCCATAAAAATATTGTGTTATGTGCGATTGAATTTCTTCCTTTTCTTCTTAGTGTTTTCATTGATCAATTTTTGTTTCTGCTGATGAGTAGAGTAGATTCTTGTCTTATGTTTTAGTATATCACATGAGATGTTGAAACTACAAGTAAAAATATACAAGCTTTTATGACCAACTCACAATGATCCATCAAATGGTTAGGATAGTGTATTAGCAGGCATTGTACGATGAGCAAAGATGTATTACCCAGGAGAATGTGGATTAATGAGGCCAAAGATGCATTGTCAAGGAGGGTGTATGATCAATGAGGCGTCACATCAATGGCTTCACTTGAGGATGGTGTGGCTTGGCAATGTTGTGGATAGTGTGTGTTTTCCATGTCAAAAAAATAGTGTTGATAAGTGCATCGAAGGTATGTGAGTTCCTGACAAAGGAGTGACATGATCTTTGCCTAGGAAATTGGTTGTTCACATAATGCTTGGTTCGAGGGACACAATAGTTAGTTACCTATGGCAAAATGAACACTTTTTCATTTAACATAGTTGAAGGTGCTTTGATTGGATTTATTTATAACGTTTTAGTTAGGCTTATTTTGGGTGATACAAGAGGTTTATGGCCATGCCTACCTAGCAAGTGCATATCAATGATGCGGGATGACTAGGATACTTGAGTGATATGAGACACTTAAGAAGAATTAAAAGTTTGTCCTTGTGACAATTGGGTATTAGATCCATGTTCAAATGTGGAAACTGTGGAAGTCTCTCTTCACCACCAACACCCCTTTCATCAAATTAGATAACGGGATTGTGTTGATGAAGACATCAACACTTTAAATGGGGGAGAATGTAAGAACCCAACTTGATGTCCCATTAGCAATGACATGGTGAAGGTGCCTTTAAATTTAGAAATAATTTTACAATATACAATAAATAATGTGGCCAATTTCCTAAGGTTAATTTACAAACTACAACTACTTCAGGAAAATATCCTACAAGAATTGTTAATCCAACCCAAGAAGAAACCATAAGCACATCCACTACATGCCCTATCTTCTTCTTTCTCTCACATAACCAATTTAATTTATCCTACTATGTCGAACCTTGAACTTGGCACAATAATATAACTCCCTTTGCACTCTTGTGAATGAATTCTTGCTTCTTATGCCTTAGTAATTGTGAGGTGTCCTTCCTTTATATATGACCTTCTTTGCACTTGCAAGCCCCTTCATTCTAAGGTGAAAAAAAGTTACCAGGTATCCACCTGTGTTCTCTTGATGAGTTTTCTTCCTACAGTCCATCTTCAATAAGTGAGTGTAACAAGGAACCCAAGACTTCCCAAGTCTCAAAGTCATCCCGAGTGCATTGGGTTTTCACATCCAAGTTGTCCCAAGTCCTCCAAATCCATCTGTCCAACTCATATCGGTCCATTTGTCCAACTTGACCTGGTTGGCCTAGTCCACATGACTATGCCTAAACGATCCAAGTCCACATGACTATGCATGAATCCATTCAATTCCATCCAGTTTTACCTAATTACACCCAAAAATCAGCTAGGTGCACCCTGTTTAAATTTGAGTGCAAAAAAAATTATGGTCATGATAATTACTTGTGACTATTTATATATGTTTTTCATTTATAATTGTTCGGCATTCATTAGGTCACCAAGCAATTATACAAGTAAAATGCGCAAAAATACAAGAGACACTAGAAATTATGCGAAAGACCAAGGTAAAACCCACAATTGGAAAACCCAAAAATCCTTATAGAATCTTTACTCAACAGGATAAATCCAAGTCATAGATAAACTGACTGGTAACCCAAATTCCAAGTCAAACCTCCAAACTTTGCCATGTTTTGTCCATAAGATAGTCAACCAATCTGCCACATGATTGTCCTTATACAAAGATGGTAGTCTTCTTGTAGCTTTCATTACACAAAAGAAATGATGTCTTAGGTAGCTTGGATCCACAAAAGTGTAGGCTTATAGAAATGTTAGATCCACAGAGGTATAATTCCACAGAAAACTTGGATCTATAGAAGTGATGATCATAGAAGTATAATCCTCAGGAAACTCACAGTTATAGAGAGAAAAGGTGCCACATAAGCTCGTATAATTACAGAAGTATAGTGCCTCAGAGAACTCGTATACCACAAAATAATAACTCTGAATTATCTTCCATAAATGTGATCTAAATTGGTTTCCAAAATATAGAGTTTAGATGCCATGTGAAGAGATACATCCTTTAGGTAGGTTGACTTGTCTTTTTGGAAGTCTAACTCGGCTACAACAACCCTCGGTTGATTTTCAATGTAAATAAGATAATATCAAGGTTATAGGACATGTATTCCAAGCTGAATGGTGGGAAAAGCATTATAGTGGGCATCACTTGTGTTTTAATAATGGCTATGGAAATTGGAAAAAGAAAAGACGTAATAAATGACATGTAATTATGAAAACAAAGGAATATAGGAGAAAAGAAAGGTGAAGAAACACAAATTTTAATGTAAGGGAAATTAGAGGAAAAATGAACAAAAATGAAGAAAATAGAGAAATCAATGATAAAAGGCATCAGAGAAACAATTGACAACTTTTGTTAGTTTAGTTTTGTCTCTTAGGTCTTTCATTCTCTCATTCTCTCATACTCTTGCACACTTAGATAATTCTTGCAACACTCTAGCATTCAATTGGATTTGGAGAAAGAAATAAAGGAAAGCAAGGAAGAGAAAGGAGACATTTGGATCAACATCTACAATAGGCTTACTTTGTAGGTAATAGGTTGCATGTGTGGTCTCCTTACTAATTTTTGAATGTGTGGTATATGCATGTGGTTCCTAGGTTGCGTTGTCATTGGCATGGAGATTTGCTTGGATTGACAGTGGTTTTAGCCTTGCCTTTCCATTTCTTGAATATCCATGGTTTAGTGGGTTCCCCATTTGGTTTTTTGATTAGTTCTTAGATTTCCTATGGATGTGGGTTGGAAACAAATCTATGGAACGTTGGAACAACTTGGATTTCTTGGAGGTTATGGGTTGAGTTACTGGTCCCTGAAGTCTAAGGTTTGGGAAAAATGATCTAGAGCCCTGTAATGACTTGGGTTCCCTTGAGGCTATGGGTTCAGTCACTAGTTCCCAGAGCCCCGGACACTTTAGGTAGGGACCAATCAGGTTGATGTTAGTGATTTATGGACCATATAGGTGAGATAATTGTGCTTGAGGGTTGAGGTGGTTTGGCCTCTAGAAGCCCTGATTGGTTCTATTTTGGTTTAACCTTTATGATCCCACATTCATGCTTGGAGTATGGCACACGAGTGATTGGTTGAAAGAGAGATTTGGTTCCGCCCAATCTATGGTCAGGTGATACATGGAAGTCCCTAACTTTGTTGGCATTTTCACATGTTAATATGAGCTATTTTCCTATTGTGATTTATGAACAACTAGATATTATGGTGATTTTATGGCTGATTTTTCATGGTTTCTATTATGGTTATATGTTGGTTATAAACATGGTTCTATGATGTGCTCTACCTATGGATCTTGTTCATGATTTGATAGTTTATTGAATGGTTGATGAATGCATGGGTAACGAGTGTTGTTGCAACTAGCTTGAGAGGACACTGAGCCTTCTTGGTGATTTTCAGATGAGGTTTATAATTTTATGATTAGATATGAATTCATGACCTGTAACTTTCATGTTTACCATCTGTTTGACAAAATATCTGTCTTGTACTAGGCATGTTTTGGTCAAGATCTTGTTCAAGTTTTGAATGGGTAGTCTTGTCATCACCTTACTTATGATTATGGAAAGCTACATGTAGTTTTTGGTAGTGGTCTGTAGGCTTTCCTGAAAAAGTGGCATAGATCTTGCAACCACATGCATTGAACTAAGAAATTTGGGTCATAGCCGCTAGCAGTGTTGTGGATGAGACCACCCTAGGGACTTGGGTTGAGAACCCCAACAGAGCAGAGGGCAAACCACAACAAGAAATGATCAAGCAATCAACGGAAATGCTTATTCTACTGAACTGTACAAGAGTGTCCTTACCCAAATGTTCTATGTTTGGGTAGATCCCGCAGGGTGAAAACCCCTAGCTTCTCCTGATGTTCTTGAAACCTGAAAATTATTCAAATGGAACATATATAATAGTAGAAACATAAAGCATGTTCATGATATTAACCTCAAATCATATAAATGAATGACCAATTATACATCAATACAAGATTCATAAACGAATTACAACATAACTTGATGCATAAACACATTTAATATTGGAAACATAACAACATTTCTTTTATTGAAGTTAGCTACAAGTAAAGTGGAGAAATATGACATGATTCCTTCTCTGGCTCCAAGCGAAACTGTCCTCCAAATCTGTCCTTTCCCAACCTTCAACAATCTTCCTCCATCACCAATACAAGGATATCTCAAGCAAGATGAAGAATATCTACAACAAGGAAACAAGGGTTTCTTGAAGCTTTGGGGAGTGCAAGAGGCACATGGATTCATCAGACTCGATCAAGGATAATCTCACTATAGTATCAATATCTCCTATTTTCTCCCTTAAGGCCTTCCCATGGAGGTTTATTTATACTTCTCCAAATTAGTTTTTTTAGTTGGGAAATAATTGGGCCACATGCAATAGGAGGTGCGTAATAGGTAAAACCCGTGAACCTCGCTTGAAATCAAGGAAATTTAAATTTTTAAAGTGTTTTAACATATGTACGTAGGTTGGGTATATGCTGACCCACGTATACATGCTTTTATCACAGGGAAAAGTAGCGTATAGGTAATAAAAACTGTTTTTTAAGATTTTGGACCAAGTCTGGAAGGAAGGGTTGCCCTAGGCCATAAACAGAGCATCAGATCTACCAAGAGTGGTAAATGGTGCTATAACAGATGCCCCCAATATATGAGGTCAGAAGGGGTACATGATGGCCGAAATGTATTAAGTGTATGGAAAGAATCATGCCGAGACTGAGGAGGAGTTCACCTGCATTTAGCCTGCCAAGCCATCGAAAGAGATCAAAAAGAAATTGTTTTCTGAAGTGAGCATACCCATGCTTAGAAATAGTAAAGTATGTTCACATATCAAGTACAAAAGTGGATCCAATATGTATACAAGTATAAGGAGATGAAAGTACATAATAGATCATTTGATCATAATCAAGAAACTACATGTCTGAATATCACATATAAAGAGATGATCAATGATGCTGAAATATGAAGCTAATCACTGAAGTCAAGAAACTGATCCCAATAATACCAAGTGAACATGATGGAATAAATGATACTACATCACAACTCGGATGCCAACATATAAAATGTCACTGTAAAGAACTGCAACATATAAGGTGGATGGTGTCAACTAGTAGAAATAGGAGCAACTGATAAGTGAGCCAAGACATGCTGATGCAAACCTGAGGTCTTCAACAACCTTCGTTGTACATTTCTACACAATGGGAATAAATGATCTGAAGTCGATAATTTGAGAAATCGTTTGATTACCGATCATTGATGTATACCGTTAAAAAATGTGAGACTACTCACCGATAATGATAATGAGAGTCAAGGTACCCAGTACAATCTACCAAGTGCGAATAAATGAGCTGTAGTTGAACACTTGAAAGAATCTATCAATCAGGAGACAATGATGTTTTCCCATTATCGATAGCGAAGGAATCTGCCATCGATGACTGCAAACTCTAAGGTATTGCCAAATGGACTCTAGGTCTCTTTCCCAGAGCAATAAGCTGAAGTCGATGGGAAAAGATCTGTTAGACGGAAGGCATTAAGGCATCCTTCATCAATCTAGCGTGAGTGTAACCCGTAGGCCAATAATGTGGAAGGAATCGTACAAACAAAGTTGTAGTAACCCAACTGAAGCAAATTTCCTGCGTACACAAGATGTGGCTAGCACACGATAAAAACCCTCTGAACCAACCAATAATGCAAGTTGACACAGAGGTGAGGAATCCACCAATAGGGTCAAATGGAAACCAAGGCAATGCACGAATCTTAATGTGTGATAATGAAAGCTGATGTCGAACACAAGGGAAACTACTTAGTCAAAGACCCATGACACTGATCGATGTTGAGCACAAGGTGACCTATCAATAATGAAAATAGGACCAAGGTGCAGCTCTAGATTTTCCCTCAGAGAAATTTTTCATAGTCGATAAGATCAAGTCCCACCAGCAATAAGTCAATGGAGATCTTCTCAAACCGGCACAAGCAAAGGACCAATAAAACTAATGTGATAATGAACGTGACGCTGACAACTAGGGATGGATGATTGAAAAATAGGTCAAGAGACATCGCAGAGAGGCCGACTCAGGTTTACTTCCCTTGAAGAAAAGCACGACTCAACTGTGACTATATGGCAGCATATGATAACTTTCTATAAGTTTGTCATGCAAGAGGCATAAGTAAACTCTCCATTTGATTGGAAGAGGTAACCAATCGGAGGAGTACTAACTCAATAACAAGGTTAAGGATCTCCTAAGTCAAAGTGAAGTCCATCCTAATGGAGGAAAGACTTACTTTTGAGTGATTTCTTCAAGGGTGACACAACTGACTCTAGCTGCCGTCAAACATGGAGATAATGTCTCGTTCCCGCTCTTTTTGGAATATATAATTTTTTTGTCTTTTTCTTTTATAGGAAGCTTAAAAAAGAATAAAAGAATGCTATAGTATAGTGGAAAGAATGAGTGTTAAAAAAGCAAATGTTCTAGTTCTTCGGAGAGGAACATTCCTAAGCTCAATGCAAGGAGGAAAAACTGGTCAAGGACACTGAAAGGAATGCTCTTTCCACGGGTAAAATGGTGCATCAAGTTGCAGAGTCTAAGTGATTGAAAGGTTGATTTTGTAGAAGAAATGGTCGATAAGTGTCTTAAACACGAGTCCAAGTGAAGTCGACTCAAGGTCAAGAAGTGCAAGTAATCAATATGTAATGCAACAATACAACTCAACATAAAGGAGCCTCTAGGGTATAAGGCCAGAAAATAGCGCAGAAGGACGAGAATGTGACTTCAATGCATAAGTCATGGCGAGACAAAGAGGACTCCCAAGCCTACTCAATATAGCAACATGGGCAAAAAATGTTAGCGAGGATCTAACTAAGATGCCCATGTAAAGGTTGGCTCTGCCATCACGTCATGAATTTAAAGTCGGAGAGTGAAAATGGTTTGTGAACCAAGACATGACGGGGTCAACCCTATGGCAAACACATCACAATATGGAGGCTAGTATGCAAAATGCAGTGGAAAGTGGTATTCCCTAACCTATACGCCAGTACTAAAATGATACCTGCCATGACGAGTCTGCAGTCATTGGACCAAAATGCTTTCTCGAATAAGTCTCCAAAATTCCTTGTAAAGACAACGCATTCCCTACACTCCAAGGCAAAAGGTTAAAATGTCCATAAGATAAAAATCAACTTTTGAAAAAAAAAATTCATTTTGCAACCTATATAAGGACTTTTGGACTCACTTTTTTGTCATTTGTGTTTTGAGCAAGGAGCTATGGAGACAAACTCAAACAACTTTCCTCCGTCCAATTCAACTGTTTAAATCGCTCCAAAACTTCCAAGTAACCCTTTTATCATGCTTTTAATCATTTGTGATACTTTTTAGATGTTTTTTTCAAATTTTGATCATAGGAAAATATGTTAAAAAATTCAACTCTGCGTACACACGGGTTGAATACAGGTAGCCCACGTATACAAGGGCCCTACACATGACTGTGTAAAAAGGTAACCCGCATGTGCGTGAGTAAGAAAATTTAAAACATAAATCTAATGGTTTGAACCATCTTTTTTGGGCAGGATGACAATCACCTGGAGAGAAAGGGAGCATAGTGCCATTGATAACCAAGTTATGGAGGATCAAAATTCCTTGGATGCTTTGAGAGGCTGTGACTTGCTAAAATTCTTTAAAATTCCAAATATGAAAGGTAACACCTGATTGCTTGAGTTTCTAATTCATTAATGGAGTGCGGAGGATGATGCATTCTTGATCGATCAGATGCCCCTAAGGATCGAGATTGAAGATATTTACTTCATTACTAGTCTTTCTCGAGGGGGAGAGGTAGTGCATTCTATTGGAAGGACAAGGGGTAGTCTTAGTGTAGAAGACTACATCCACATATACTATCCTGGTCATCTTGAAAAGATTGGAAGTCAGATTCCAATCAAGCACGTAGAGAGCTTGTCCTTGAAAGTTCTACTATTTACCATTGCTAGGGTAAATGGTTCTATTATTTTACATCAGGCCTCATGTGTATCTATGAGCCTAGCAATGGAATTTCTTACCACAATGTTAGATTGGTGCACACCTCTACTGACCAATATGAAGAACCAACTGACTTTCATTCAGAAGGGTCAGATAAGGAATTTTGGATATGGCACAATCTTATGCTCATTTTTCTTTGAGAAAGTACCTGGGCTTCAATCCAAGGTGCTATAAACCATTAGCAACCTAAGGGATCCACGAATGGGTAGATGGGTTGACCTGATGAAACGCCTAGGGGGTGGTGATGTCCCCATGATGACTTTTGACGATGATTATTTTCGCATGGTTGGATCAACAGGTCATCGTAGTTGATGACTACTCCTACGCCAGAATGGATTTCCGAGGAGATCCAGATTTAATGTTACCGACAGATGCAACATGAGGCACCATAGGTAACAATTTTTTTATTTTTTGAATTTCTTAAGATTTTTTGGATTTTTAATATAAAT
>APFE031586504.1:68111-93244 GCA_000404065.3 Pinus taeda | reverse complement strand
GCATTGCTGATAGTGTGTAAGCTTGATAGGCAGCTAGTGTGATAAGTGTGGGATTGTTATAGTGCTTAAGGAAGGTTGTGAAGTGTTTCCATCTTGTGTAAACTTGTGTGAGAGAGAGAGTTGTCTTGGGGTATCTACTTTCAAGGGTGAATGCTTGAAGGACTTGCTGGCTGGACCCAACCAAAGGAGGATTTGACGTCAGAACTTGGTTGCATTCTCTTTTATTTTATTAATAAGATAAACGACTATCATTATGGTTCCACTCATGTATCTTTGATTATGATGTTTGAGTTGTATCTTTTCTGACGGGTACATAGTTGCATTTCCCGGATTTTATGCTTGTATTTGTCTTGTCCTTTGCTTGTGCAGGAGTATGTTCACGGAGATCGTGAGGATTGCGACCAGCTGAAGTGAAAGAATGGAAGCGAAAACCCTTCTATGAATATAAGCATTGGATTCGAGGTAGGCTCTCATCTTGGCCTTTATTTTGCAATTAGGAACCCACGTGTTAGCGTTTCTTGATTGTTGCTAGACCTCAGTTAGGCTAGAGGGATCGCCTTTGTCCGCAGAGGGGATTTACCTACTCAACAATTTGGCGACTCCGCTGGGGATACGTTAGACATGCTAATGGCCCAAGTTTGTCCACGGGCACGCAATTCACGGAGTGGGAAGGTGGCAATTCCGACGGTGGAGGACATTGTCCTTCGGAGTATACTCTTCATGGTGACTCGGGCAGTAGGCTCCTTGGCCAATCACGAGGCTTCGAAGGCCCATCTCCGATTGGCTCTCGAATGTTTGAACCCAATCATATTCAACTGGGCAGCAATAGTAACAACAAGCATGAAGTGACAACTGACCAACTGTCGACGAGGTGGGTCGAAGCAGTTTGGTTATGGGTCTATCTTAGTCCCACTCATGCTGGAGCGGGTGCCAGCATTATAGCTACAGGATATGGTCCTGGACCCACCTAGGGGCCCTCGAGAGATGAGGGCCACACGATGGGGCCAAGTCATGCCACGAGGAGGTGGCGGTCGACCAGTGGCATGGGGAGTATACTTTCGAGAGTGGTTGGAGAGTAAGACTATTTTTGTGGAGGACTGGCCATATGTTAGGATAGACTTCCGTGGAGATCCAGACATGCTACTGCCTACTGGAGAGTAGTGGGATGATGGTGGTAAGACACTTGATCTCATTTTTTGATTTTTGATTTTTATGATGTTTTTTATTTTTCATGTACATGTCTTAATGACAAACGCTATGTTATGCAGATGTGGGACCAGCGAGACCCCTTGGCTTGGCCTCGGAGGCGCAGAGGGATGCACAGGGCATTAGAGCTCTAGTTGTGGCTCCTCCAGGAGATGACACGATGGAGACCATGATGCGGAACCTCGAGGGCTTGCTGATAGGGATACTAGACTACCAGGGGATAGAGGAGGTCCCCATAGCGTCTCAGATCCATACAGTGGGGGTAGAACCTAGGATGCACCACCTTTTGAGGCGGGTGGCACGAGCGGCTGTGACCTATAGGGAGCACAACCCACCACAGTAGATATCTAGGTCTTTATTCCCTACTGATGATTTTTTGAGAGACATGTGTCTCAGATGTACAGAGAACACAGGCCTTATCTAGACATGTACACTTATTTTTGAGCACCTCAGTGCGCCACACGATATATTTATATAATTATTATATATATATATATATATTAATATTAATATATATATATATATTATATTATATAATATATATTTATATATATATATATATATATACCCGTTTTGGATGGATCTTTTACATGTGATGATGTTTTTATATGCTATGCAAATGTCTAACACAAATGTAATCTAATGTATCATTTGCATGACACATGACCCACATATTTTATTTTTACGCAAGCTTAAAAGCACACATGACCACACACATGCAAACTATACTTGAAGACAAAGGAAAACGGGCATGCCCCCCTAGCATGATGTCTCAATTCGAGGTCCATGCCCCCCAAGCTTTAGTCCATTAAAAATGGAGTGAAGGTTGACAATATTGTGATTGCACTCGAATTGCACGAGTTCATGTTTCATTATTTTTAGGAGGTTGACACACTTAAGAGAACTATCCTCGTGACACCTAGTTTCATTTGTTAAGGAGCTTGACACAAGATAAGAACTATGCTCCGACCAGACCCAATTTCATTTTTTAAGGAGCTTGACATAGGAAAGTGAACTATGCTCCGACTAAACTTCATCATCATGAACCGGAAGTCGCTGCTTCCAAGAGTGCCACTCCCAGTGGAAGGACAACATCTTGGAAATCAGGACCCAATGCCCCCATGACGGTATGCATGACGGCGTCATCACTGGATATAGGCATGGGATAAGTGGCCACATAGTTGACCTGCATGTAGGGCAGATACAACCGGTGGATAAAAACCAGGAGGGGATGATAACTGTGCAGGAGGCACCGGGGGACTAAAGAACGATAATTGATCTATAGTCACAACTCTTCCATCATGTGGAAAGAAAACCACACGGAAAAGTGAAGAGACGAGGGCCCCCATGGCATAAACGTAGTCACGACCAAGGAGAAGACGGAAATCTAAAGCACCTTGGGTAACCAATACGTCTATATAGACGATTTTTCCTCCCAAAGTAATAGGGAACTGTGGGAGGATCCCCAATGGTTGACTGGTTCCTCCGTCAAATGCCATCAAATTCTGCACGACCGGCACAAGCTGTGGGGAGCCCAAAGCTTTCCAAGTAGTCGAAGGCATAAGACTGACAGATGCACCCTCATCCAAGACAGTGCCAGGTACTGCCTTATCACAGGCATGTACTGTAATCTGGAAAGGCACATGGGATGGAAGGTGGAAGGTGGTCAAATGGCTCCAGTCGAAGGAAACGATGGAACTACTTGGTGGGGGAATCGTACGATTACCCCCTTGCTCTAAGAGAACCGAAGAAGGACTCTCTAGATTAGATGGGATAGGAGAGTCATTTCCGGGCTCAAGAGAATCTGACGAGACGAGAAGAACATGATCATGACGCTCTTCCAGAACAGAGTGATCGATAGGCGGTGAACTTAAGCGGACACTCTCTCCGACCAATGGTTGGTCTGGAACAGGCTTAACACAGCTAGGTTCAGGAAGAGGAGGATGGATAAGAGAAGAATCTAAGTCAATCTCTTTGTCGACAGGGAGAGGATCTGAAGAGCCTCTGATAACCAACCGGGAGTCGGGGTGAAGAAGCTGTAAGGCCTTCAAAAACAATGGAAGCTTTATCCATGAGCAGACAAAGGTGAAGGGGATGATTGGCCTCACATAGTCTACAGGGGATTCGAATCTTCCCTCCCTTCTTACCATTTCCCGTTGATAGGGTGGAATCGCCATGAGCTTCAAAGGATGATGAGGGACGAGCCAGATCATGAGACCATACTTCAAGGATCCTGGGAATGCCAGGACAATCGTGAAGAAGGTGGTCATCCTTGCACAATCTACAAGGAAATTTGACCTTCCACAGAGGAGCAGAAGGTGGGCCGACCTGAGATGTACTCGGAGGAGTAGCTGAATTTTTAACCTCTCGCTTATGAGACTTCGTCTTCTTCATCTTCTTCTTCTTCTTCTTAGCCACCTGGTTACTTGAATTCAGACTTTCACTAGGCGAAGTAGAAGATGAGGATGTAGAAACAGGCGAAGAAGGGGAGAGGTCCACCTCTGAATCAACATGATGTTTTTCAGGTGTAGGAACTGATTAACTAGCACTTAAGGTGGTAGGGACCAGGGAGGTTGAAAATAACCAAACAGGAAACCCAACAGTTAACCCGGGAAGGGACAACGTTGCCATGTAAGGAGCACCAACATTTCCTAAAGGAGAGAAATGACCAGGATTCCCATCAGAGGGGATACCTGGGTTGGTGAACTCTAGAAAAGTTGCCATTTAAATGAGAAAGAACCTTACTCAAGCTAATGCAAACAAGATCTAACAAAATAAATGTAATCGTGGTCGAATAAATTTTACGACATTAGGACACAAATTGACCTTTTCATGTTTTAAGAGTCGAGAAAAGGACAAAAGATGACTCTAGTCGCCTTCGAATATTTAATGAGCTCGAAGTGACAAATGCTCAACAGAGCCCTTTCTTTTAAGGAGTCCGAAAAGGATCAAAAAGTGATTGCTCTAGAGAAACTAGGCAAGGGGTTTACCCGACAATCCGTAAAACTGCATATACACTTTAGCGATCATATGAAAGCCAAGGACTTTCTGTACGGTAGTCAATCTTCCCGAATGCTGTGTTCGGTGCATTATGGGCTGTAAGGCGGCAGACACAGCTTCCTATGGATCAAGGATGATAACCTAGTGGAGTCTCCCCATATATACGCGATGGTACGTGGGAGCACAAGTCCGTACTAAACCACAGTTGAATCACACAAGGAGGAATCAACCAACCTTAATGTGAGAACAAAAGTGACTAGGTTCAATGACGCTAGAGCACATCTCTAGCCTAGACCTCTAGAATGTGAGCGTTATGTTCCAATGCGTTTTTAAGTTCATTCGATTTATTTTAAAGTTGATCTTGAGTTACGTTTCGGTTTTTAGGTCCTACCGTATGTAATTTCTCAAAATCCATAAATGCACTCTATATGCCAAAACATGTCATTCCATCCGATGAACACTAATTACAAAAGAGTTTAGAGAGATTTCATACAAATGAAACAATCACAAACAACAAAGAATTTCTCTAATGCAGCTAATGGAAATCACTAAACTTTTCTTTAAGATTACTAATCCACTAATCAAAATGAAAAGTCCTAACTTTCATTAACTATCGCAAAGCAAAAGAGATTTTCTTTTTCAATAATGGCAAAATGCACTAAAGAGTTCTTTGAGAAACAATAACGAACAAATGTGGAAAAAACCGGTAGACCCCAAACAACTGTGATCCGTGCCCGGGTAGTGAAAAGAAATAGAAACAATGTCAAGATTGATTCAACAACAATCACTTAAACAACCAAGCAAAAGCAAGAAAAGAGGAAGGCTAAATCAAACCAATAGCAAGCAGTAAACGAACCTTTGCAAATGAGTAACCAAGCAAAGCTGATCCAACAAACTTGGAACAATAAAACTAGGTCACAAAGCAAAAACAAGATTCGCTTCAACAAGACTCGCAAAGAAGTGCTTCAATATTTAATCAATGAAAATCAAGTCATAAACCAAGTGAAAAAAGGGAGGGGATAGCAAGACCAACAGGTTCAGGAGGTAGAATTGAAAAATTCAATCCTACAGGAATCAACGCGGGTGGAACACAGCAACAGAGTGCTGATAAGAAGCTACGCATAGCAACAAAGCGATGTCAGCGCGGAAGAACACGGCTTAACCGCGATGGTTCAATTTTCAGAACCGTCGCGACTGTTTGGTGTTTAGCCGCAATGATCAAGAAATCATAGAAAGGGCTATGCGATGGCAGCGCGACTATTTTATAATAAACCGCGATGAAGCCAAAAACTGACCACAATCAAGCCAAAAACTCCCAAACCAAGGCAATCACTCTTTAAACAATCAAGGCACTTCCCAGACCAAACCAGGAAACCCAAAAAGCAGAGAACTAATCCCCAAACTTCGAAAAGAGAGCAAAAATCCAATTCAAGGAAAAAATGAACAAGAAAATTACAAAATCTAACTGCAAGTTGTTCAACTTGTAAACAAAACCGGAGATTGACTGAAATGGCTTTGATCTACTTCGCTAATGCAGAGCAATAATGTTTCGAAGGCTAATTGGCCATGCTTCAGGCTCCGTCTAAAGCTTACAATTCAAACAACAAGGTAAAGATCCCCAGCGGAGTCACGAAATAGGAATCTCACCTCGGCGTGACAACCTGGTCAAGAAATAGATATCAGTGTAATCAAACTCGATATCCTGGCCTCGTATCACAAATTTCCCATCAGTGGGATTCCAGGCCCTGATTAAGAACTCTAGAAGGTCAGGATGTGCTCGTAGGCGCAGAGTTAGGAAGAATTTGAGCAACCCGCACGCCCGCATTGCATTTCGACACCCAGCATCAGCAAAAGCCGCTATATCCTCGTTATCATGAGCACGTTCTTGCCAAATGAACGCTATTATACCCTGCATAGTCAAAAAATCTCATTAGGGCCCTGTTCATAAAAATTCATACGTCCATTTATTAAAAAAAAAATTGTGCAGCGTCAGCGCAACTGTTTTTAAAACAGTCGCGCTGATAATGGCACGCTGTGTTGATTTTTACTGGGTCAGCGTGGAAGCACACCAGTTTTCCGCGCTGATCCGGGAGTGGTTAGTGGAAATATTTCTCGATCAGCGCGGACCCGATAGGGAAATCCGCGCTGACCGAGAGCGGATTGGACTTCAAAAAATCCGCCCAAACCACCACTTCCCACCGTTAGAATGCAGTAAAAACACTTCAAAATGGAGCATAGGGAGAGATGAACCTACCTGGTATAGGATGCAGGACCTTTGATGCTCGTACGAGGTGGAATTTGGCTCGTCAACCTCACAACTCCAAAGCTCCAAATGGTAACAATGGTAAAAATTTTTGGTTTACCCCCCTATTTATGGTAAATTTTGGAAATTAAATATTATTTTTTATCCATATGGGTTTTTAATAGTGGTTTTTACCATATGCTTGGTTCCAATGTAGTTTTACTATGTTTTAATGCATGCTATTTATATTATTTCGAACAGGTTTACGCGTGCGGTGTTCCTCGTGCAGATTATCACGCTAGTGGAGTTACGACGGTTTTATACACACTTGGTCCTGAAACGTCAGCTTTAAGCTCTTTTTTCGATGTGAAATAATAAAATATAGCCGAGTCTCCCTCTCGACTCGTCAAAAGAAACGAGAGGCGGTCGTCTTTTCAAGCTCTTTTTCCGACTGTTTAAACTTAAAAGAGATCGCTGGACTTTTGTCATTTCGAATTCGTTAATGGTCATGACACGACGTGGTTTTGATCGCTTTTTTACTTTTTTGGGTTAAAGTCACTACTTATGAAAAGTACTCCTCGGTCGTAATGGCCGAGCGGTTCTTTCGAGCATAGTTTTATACTTTTTCGGGCTCGAGAGACACAACTTTACGAAAAAGGAGACCCCTGGAGTTTCCTTTTCGCTGTTTTTTCAAACTCTCTAAATATGAAAAGACACCAATTCTTTCCTTTGTTAGACTCGTTAAAACTTTAATGACATCGGGTTTCGTCATGATGACACCTCTCAAGCATATTCTATCCCCGTCAAGCTTGCCATCCAAAAATAACCGGGGTACTCGCCAGAAATGGTGGGGGAATAAAGGAACCGTAATCATCGTCGTGTCGGCAGTATGTCGCTCTTGAACATGGCACTTTTCTGCATTCATGTCTGGGTGGGGACATCTCATCTTGTTTCACACTTGCCTCCATGGGTTTGGGTTATCCTATTTGACCATTCATCTGCTCATCGTCTTGTCACTATGACCCCTAATCATTTGACATCAAATACTGCCAAATTCGCTGTTGTGCCGCCGATATGTTCAAGAGAAGTTGACCTCTGCAGAATACTCAACCTCCCTCTAATATCTCACACAAAAAATTTTTCCCCTCTCTGTCTCGTGTCGACGATGTGGGAAACATTATGGCTCACCTTCGATCAAGGTCACTTCCTGTCGACTTCAGTTCATTATCCAGGAAGATGACCTAGAGACTCCCTTCAGGTGCCTTAGAGCCTGCATGACTCAATGGCAGGTTCTTCGTGTTCGACGCAAGGTTTTCATCATTGGCCTTCGATCAAATGATTCTATGGGTGTTCGACACCGACTCATTGATTCACACACCTTGGATTGTACCTATGGTACCTTGAGGACCATTGTCATTATTGGTGGTACCTCTTGCGTCTGTTAACTGTTTTCATCATTGAATGGTAATCAGGCAATGTTCTCGCATGTTTGACTTCGACTCCCATATTCGCATGCTTGAACTTGTACTTTGTTCAGGTTGAGTTGGAGCGCAAGACCCCGGATTTTGCATATTGAGATCCGGGCTGCATTTTGTGGATTATTGTAATCGCTACATGACTCGTTCATTGGATGGCTGCGACCATGCCTGCGTCCATTCATTGATCCTCATCGGATGGCTGCGTCCATACCTGGGATCCAGTTTTTATGTCCTCTATTATGGATGGTTGCGCCCATACCACGTACATCATGTATTTGAGCTATCAGTTGTACTACGTGTAGGTTCTTCTCGGTGGTGTTCTAATTTCGGCCAGTTCCGTAAAGCATTTCATCCCTCCCACTCTCTCGGGCTTCATGCTTTAGGGGGCATCTGTTACACATTAATTTGTCACTGTCTCCCTGTCAATCTTCCTACTGTGTCATGAGACCAAATTCATCATGCTCATGCTGTCTAATGTGTCCAAATGACCCACTTTGCCAAAGTTTCCTCTATCATCGCGACTTTGTAAAAATAAATGCGCTGATGAGCGCTCCTAAACAGACTCAATGCGCTGCTAGCGTGGAAGCACACGCCTTTCCTGCGCTGGTTGAATTTCATGTGACAACGCACTGTTCTTATATCTGATCGCGCTGATATGACTTTCCTTGTTATTCAACAGCGATGATAGCGCTCCAGTGCAATTATGTACCCGCAATGATCCAGTTTGGGCAAATTTGTTCTAACAGCCGACCTTCTAGATGACTCCAGACCTGGTTGTTGGCCTTGTAAATGTCGCCCTCCCTTCTCTGGCATGTTTGTTTCGTCATTTGAGCCACCTTCCTTGGAGATAAGCTCATCCTCACACCATTCATGGAGACTCCTTCTCCTATTTAAGCCTCCACCATTGCCATGAGCTGCGAGTTTGGAATTGATTGTGTTTAGAGAATTGCTGATAGTGTGTAAGCTTGATAGGCAGCTGGTGTGATAAGTGTGGGATTTCTATAGTGTTTAAGGAAGGTTGTGAAGTGTTTCCATCTTGTGTAAACTTGTGTGAGAGAGAGAGTTTTCTTGGGATATCTACTTTCAAGGGTGAATGCTTGAAGGACTTGCTGGCTGGACCCAACCAAAGGAGGATTTGATGTCATAACTTGGTTGTATTCTCTTTTGTTTTATTAATAAGATAAATGACTATCATTATGGTTCCACTCATGTATCTTTGATTATGATGTTTGAATTGTATCTTTTCTGACCGGTACATAGTTGCATTTCCCAGATTTTATGCTTGTATTTGTCTTGTCCTTTGCTTGTGCAGGAGTATGTTCACGAAGATCGTGAGGATTGCGATCAGCTGAAGTGAAAGAACGGAAGTGACAACCCTTCTACGATTATAAGCGTTGGATTCGAGGTAGGCTCTCATCTGGGCCTTTATTTTGCAATTAGGAACCTGCTTGTTAGCGTTGCTTGATTCTTGCTAGACCTCAGTTAGGCTAGAGGGATTGCCTTTGTCCGAAGAGGGGATTTACCTACTCAACAGTCACCCATTATGATTTTCAACCATAGAACAACAAACTTTATTTATTAATACTTATTTATTAATTCAAAAATATATTATTTTCCAACGAGAATCAACTAATCTCAATCCCTAATGTTTTAGGTTAAATTAAAACCCTTAATGTCAAAACTATTATCATTATATTTTAAGTGATACCAAAGTTGTTAATCCACTTTATTAATTCCTTATTTAAAAATCCAGGAGTTAAAATGATAAAATAATAACTTCAGTAACATTAACATGGAATCAAATAACATGATACTTTTTTAACATTAATAGGGAATCAAATAAATCTACATGCATCATTTTAGAGTGGTTACAGTTATAATAATTGCAACATAACAAGATCAAAGATTTTCTCGTTTACGTTGGGCGATTCTCGGAATTGCCTAACTCCCAATATATTTTAAATTTAGGAATTTTAATTTGAATCTAATTCCTTTAAATTCCGGCAAAGTATCATTTATTTTAGTGTCACCCATTATGATTTTCAACCATAGAACAACAAATTTTATTTACTAATACTTATTTATTAATTCAAAAAAATAATATTCTCCAACCAGAATCAACTAATTTCGATCCTTAATGTTTTAGGTTAAATCAAAACCCTTAATGTCCAAATTATTACCATTATATTTTAAGTGATGCCAAAGTTGTTAATCCACTTTATGAATTCTTCATTTAAAAATCCAAGAGTTAAAATGATAAAATAGCAACTTCAGTAACATTAACATGGAATCAAATAACATGATACTTTTTTAACATTAATAGGGAATCAAATAAATCTACATGCATCATTTTCGAGTAGTTACGGTTATAATAATTGCAACATAACAAGATCAAAGTTTTTCGCGTTTACGTTGGGTCATTCCGGGAATCGCCCGGTTGCCAATATATTTTAAATTTAGGAAATTTTAATTTGAATCTAATTCCTCTAAATTTCGGTAAAGTATCATTTATTCTAGTGTCAACCATTATGATTTTCAACCATAGAACAAGAAGCTTTATTTATTAATACTTATTTATTAATTCAAAAAAATATTATCTTCCAACCATAATCAACTAATCTCAATCCCTAATGTTTTAGGTTAAATCAAAACCCTTAATGTCCAAACTATTATCATTATATTTTAAGTGATATCAAAGTTGTTAATCTACTTTATTAATTCCTCATTTAAAAATCCAAGAGTTAAAATGATAAAATAGTAACTTCAGTAACATTAACAGGGAATCAAATAACATGGTAATTTTTTAACATTAGTAGGGAATCAAATAAATCTACATGCATCATTTTGGAGTGGTTATAGATATAATGATTGCAACATAACAAAATCAAAGCTTTTCTCGTTTACATTAGGCAATTCCCAGAATCGCCCGGTGCCAATATATTTTAAATTTACGAATTTTAATTTGAATCTAATTTCTTTAAATTTCGGCAAAGTATCATTTATTCTAGTGTCACCCATTATGATTTTCAACCATAGAACAACAATATTTATTTATTAATACTTATTTATTAATTCAAAAGAATATTATTTTCCAACTAGAGTCAACTAATCTCAATCTCTAATGTTTTAGGTTAAATCAAAACCCTTAATGTCCAAACTATTATCATTATATTTTAAGTGATACCAAAGTTGTTAATTCATTTTATTAATTCCTCATTTAAAAATCCAAGAGTTAAAATGATAAAATAGTAACTTCAGTAACATTAATAGGGAATCAAATGACATGATACTTGATGCAGGAGCATCTAGTTGACAGGGCAAAGACAACAGTGAGGGAATATCGTTTCTAAAGAGGACAGAGAGATTGATTCATTCAGCTGGAAACATACTTATTTTTTTTGTTGTTTTTTTTTCTTTTGTCAAGTTACTTAAAGATTACTGTAATAAGTTGTAATTAGGAGTATAAATAATTAGATTAGAGTCATTGTTTTCAAATAGTTAAGCTACTGTTGAAAAGGCATGAAAAGAAAATGTACTGGAAATCAGACAACGTCCTGTATGGAAAATAACTGCTGTAACTAATTGAACAAACTGAACAAACTAACAACAGTTATTGCAATTTGTAACAGTGCTATTAAATAGTGAAAAAAGCACAATACGGGGGTTTGGACTGAGAGAGAAGTATTGAGAAGAAATATACAAATTTTCTGTGTACATATCCTCATAGCGTCCTATTCATTTCTAAGTTTTTCTTTTATATTGAATTATTGTGTGAATGCCATCAAATGCATGGTTGCAGAACCTAAATGAAAAAGGAAGACATTTGAAAGCAGAGTTCATTGAATTCGGAGAGGGAGTAACAGCGTTCAACTACAGGCAACACCAACAGAGAACCAAATAGGCAAGCAGGAACCATCCATACAACTTTCCATATACAAAATAAATCAGAGTTTGCCATTACAGTGCAGAGGGTAACCACCATAACAAAAACCCAGGTATGCGAATTTTAAAAGCGTAACTAAAACAAATTCAATTCCAGAAGTTCACGTACAATCGTCAAATTATTGTCCATTTACATTCTGTATTCAAAAATTTAAGAATGAACCAGTTCACGGATTTGGGGAACTATAACCATTATCAACATAAATCAAAAGTCCCATAAATTCCCAAACCCACACCTACGACTCGACAGAGACGCTGTGCAACAACAGGACCAAACCTAAACAGTGGCTGAAGGCAAACAACCAAACCAAACTATACGGCAAAAGATTCAGGAAAACAAAAATAGAGATAAATAGAACAACGCTACCCAGAATTCCCTCGGAGTAGTCGAAGGACCCAGCACCGAAACCCTCGGTCACTCCACCTGCAAAAGAAACCAAAGGATGAGAATCAAAACACAGTGGAAGAAAAATACAGGAATTCATAACAATTTTTTATTTTTATTTTTATTTTGAACAAACCGTAAACTATAGTAGGTTCCGCTTACCTATCAGAGGAGTTGTGGCCATTACCACCTCATATTGTCTTCCTGCTCACAAGGAGCGGAGACGTTAGAGCGAGAAAGAGGAATAGGTAAAATGAAATAGCAGAGAAGGAAAGCTTACGAGTTGCATTGGCGAAGGAATCAACGAAGAACGACCCCATTGGTTTGCCGAGACCGTGCATGAGCCGAACCATTGCTGTAGAACAAGACCGGGAACCATAATCTAATAAACCAACCCACAGAGGTAATAGTAGGAAAAACCCAAATAACAAATCAAGCAGAGGATGCACAGAGGCAGAGACCCATAAAAAAAATCAACGACCGAAAACTCAGGGATAGGCTAAACACAAGCAGGGAAACAACCTTACCATGTTCCCATAGTTCCACAGACGACCGAGACACTTCTACAACAGAATTCAAACAAATGGAGCCGTGAAGACTGCCGTGAGCATACAGCTCAATAGACTCAGAGCAGCAAAACCTCAGACCAATTAAAAGAACCCTCATTGAACTTGCAGACTACCAACTCGTGTCACAGAGAGCCAAGGAAACAAGTTTCAACCAAATACGAAGCATCACAGAAGAGAATCACAATGAAAATCGCCAAGTCATCGAGAGCTCACAGATGGAGGGAGCGGAAGTAACACAAAACCCAAATGAACACTAGGGTGGGGAAAACCCTATACCAAGGCGGGGTTTAGAATTCCAACACGGTACAGGTGTCCACTCCATACACAACCAACGTACCTTACCGTAAAAAACCTATTAATTGATCCCAGATTGAAAATAAAATAATATCTATCCGAAATCCAGTTAACATAAATATCCACTGACGGTACAACAACAGGTGGAAAGGAACGACGGCGGGACCACGTGGGTTGGCCCCATCAAGTGGTATCAGAGGGAGTTATTAAAAAAAGAAGAAGATGAAAGTTCAAAGACGGGGACGTGGAAGAGGTGTGCGCAGAGGAGTAGATGAGGGCTTGAGAGAAGAGTTGAGAGTCCTTACTGCTCGCTTAGAAGTAGTAGAGGTAGGAAGGAGAAGAGACCCAGAACTTGGGGATGATAGTGAAGAAGAAGCAACAACTGCTACGGAAGGATCAGAGGAAGAAGCCCCGGAGATAAAACTGTTGAGATCAATACTGTTAGCCAGCAGCAAACCCAAACTTGAGATCCCTAACTATGATGGCAGTCTATCCGCAGATGTTCTGCTAGATTGGGTAAGTGAGTTAGACAAGTATTTTGAAAACGAAGAGATCAGTGAGGACAAAAGAGTTAGATTTGCTGCAACCAAGTTAAAAGGACACGCTGCTTTATGGTGGGATAGTGTCCAAGCGGACAAGAAGAGGATGAACAAGCTACCGATAAAGAAGTGGCCAAGAATGGTGGCAAAACTGAAGGGCAGGTTTCTGCCTAAAGACTATCAGGTCGAATTTTATCGATGAGTGCAGAATTTAAGGCAGAAAGGTATGACTGTAAAGGAATACACAGAGGAGTTTTATTGTGTAAATCTGCGGGTTGGTTATACTGATGAAACTCCAGAGAAAACAATGAGACACGTGAATGACTTGAGGATGGAAATACTGGATGAGATCAGCATTCTCTCTCCACGAAATATAGAAGAAGCCTTTCAGAGTGTTGTAAAGGCTGAAGAAAAAATTAACAAGAAATAGAAAAATAGGAGAGGACGAGGAAATGGAAGAGGATGAGGATAGTCCTACGGCAGAGGAATAACTACTACTAAAAGTGAGGAAGGCAGCAACTCCAGAGCTTCAGGGATAGCAGAGAAGAGAGATAGCACTAGAGGAGGTCGGCCATATCAGCGGGGAAGAGGAAATAGTCGCGGAAGAGGGACAAATGTCAAGTGCTACGAGTGCCACAAGTGGGGGCATAGATCCTTCGAATGCCCGGAAGTCGAACAAGCTGGCCAGAGGGGAGCATTTGTGGTGCAGCCTGAGGAAGCTGAAGCACAGCCCCAGGAAGTAGAAAATGTGGCAGAAACAGGAGAGGCATTAGTTTTAAACAAAGTGTTGTTGAAGCCAGAAAAGGAGATGGCTGAGCAGAACCAGTGGAAGGCACTGTTCCGAACAGTTTGCCAATCACATGGGAAGTGTTGTAAATTAATCATAGACAGTGGGAGTACAGATAACTTAGTTGCCACTGAGATGGTGGAAAAACTGGGATTAAATCGGCTTAAACATCCTACACCTTACAAGGTGTCGTGGCTACAGAAAGGCCACCAATTATTAGTTGATGAACAATGTGAGGTTGAATTTCACATTGGCAAATAACAAGACAAAATTGTCTGTGATATTATGCCAATGGACGTATGCCATATACTGCTAGGGAGACCGTGGCAGTATGACCGTAAGGTGACACATGATGGGAAAACGAATTGTTACAAATTTGTGAAAGATGGAGTCAAACATATGCTTGTACCCATCAAGGAGGAGAATGCAGCAGAATCAAGTGGAACGAAAGCATTATTAATAGGAGGAAAACAGTTTGTTAAACAGATTGAAGAAAATGAGGTGAATTATGCGGTGGTAAGAAGGACAACAACACTATCACTGAGCACAGAAAAGTCAGAATTGCCTACAGAGATTCAAGAGCTGTTGGAAGAATTTAAGGACATTGTAGTTGAAGATTTACCAGATAAGTTGCCTCCTAGAAGGAGCATTAGCCATCATATTGATTTCATACCTGGAGCAAGTCTACCGGACAAGGCAGCATATAGAATGAGCCTGAAAGACAATGAAGAGATTTGTAAACAGGTGCAGGAGTTACTGGATAAGGGACCGATCAGAGAAAGTTTGAGCCCTTGTGCGGTACCAACAGTACTCGCACCTAAGAAGGGAGGAGAATGGCGGATGTGTACGGATTCATGAGCCATCAATAAAATCACTATACGGTACAGATTTCCCCTACCCAGAATGGATGACATGATGGATTTCCTCAGCAGAGCAGCCTACTTTACGAAGATTGATCTGAAGAGTGGATATCATTAGATCCGGATCAGAGAGGGAGATGAATGGAAAACCGCCTTCAAAACTAATGAAGGGCTGTACGAGTGGCTAGTCATGCCATTTGGTTTAAGAAACACTCCTAGTACTTTTATGAGGTTGATGAATGAAATGTTAAAAGAATTTATTGGCAAGTTTGTGATAGTTTATCTTGATGGTATTTTAATTTTCAGCAAAATGAAAGGAGAACACCTTCAGCATGTTTGAAGAGTGCTAGAGAAATTACATCAGAACAAACTGTTGATAAACTTAAAAAAATGTACTTTCCTGCAAAAGGAACTGGTTTATTTGGGGTTTGTAATCGCAGAAAATGAATTGAAGATGGATCCAGAAAAGATCGTAGCAATCATCAACTGGCCATCACCTAAGAGCTTGTTTGAGGTACGTAGCTTTCACGGATTGGCAAGTTTTTATAGGAAATTTATTAGAAATTTCAGTGAAATCTGTGCACCAATGCTAGACACCATCAAGAAGGCCAATAAGCCTTTTTGTTGGACTAATGCAGTAGAGGACAGCTTTCAGCTTTTGAAACAGAAGATTATGGAGAGACCAATCTTGAGACTACCCAACTTCAACAAACTTTTTCAGGTTCGATGTGACGCAAGTGGGACAACTATTGGCGCTGTGCTTAGTCAGGAAGATAGACCAGTGACATTCTTTAATGAGAAATTAAATGAAAGCAGGAAAAAATACTCCTCGTATGACAATGAATTTTATGCCGTGGTCCAAGCTTTAAAGAATTGGAGACACTACCTACTGGGCAACGAGTTTGTATTATTTTCTGATAATTCAGCATTACAATATGTAATGCAACAACACAAGTTGAACCATAAGCACGCCAAATGGGTAGAATACTTGCAGAGTTTCACCTTCATGCAAAAGCACATTAGCGGGCAAGCCAATGAAGTGGCAGATGCTTTGAGCAGAAGAGCTTTGCTCTTACAGGAAAGTAGAATATAGGTGATGGGATTCGAACATCTAAAGTATTTGTACCAGACTGACACAAACTTCAAAGAAGCCTTTGAAGCATGCCAAAGTCCCATGTTGAGGAATACAAGTCCATGGTTGGACTACAATTTGCAGGAGGGACTATTGTTCAGAGGTGGACAGTTATGTATCCCAGACTGTTCGATGAGAGAAAATATTGTACGGGAAAAACAGAGTGGTAGTCTAGCCGGTCATTTTGGCATAGACAAAACTTTGGAATAGCTCGGACACTTTTATTACTAGCCCAGAATGCGCAGGGATATCCAACGTTATGTGAATAGGTGTAAAGTATGCCAACTGGCGAAAGGACATAGTCAGAATACCGAACTTTACACGCCACTACCTGTTTCGAGCAGGCCATGGGACTCAGTCAGCATTGACTTTGTCTTGGGACTGCCTAGAACACAGCGGGGGTATGACTCAGTGATGGTGGTGGTAGATAGATTTTAAAAAATGGCTCATTTTATTCCTTGCTGGAAAACTAGTGATGCCACGTATGTAGCTCACCTGTTTTTCATGGAAGTTGTTAGATTACATGGCCTACCCAATTCTATCGTTTCTGACAGGGATGTAAAATTCACAGGACACTTTTGGTGCACCCTGTGGAAAAAGTTGGGCACGCAACTGAATTTTAGTTCTACGCATCATCCGCAGATTGATGGGCAAACGAAAGTGGTGAATAGGAGTTTAGGAAATTTATTACGGAGTTTGACTGGGGAAAATTCACGGTTATGGGATCGTGCTCTCGCACAGGCGGAATTTGCTTATAACGATTCGCCCAGTCGTAGCACCGGACATAGCCCATTCCAAATCTTGTACAGCATGCACCCTCGGGGAATACATGAATTGCAAGATTTAGGAAAATTAGAATGAAGAAGCGCAGATGGAGAAGATTTTTCTGAAGCAATGAGCGAACTACATGAACAGGTAAAATTAAAATTGCAGGATAGCGTACAGAAATACAAGCAGCAAGCAGATTCAAGGTGAAGGGAAGTACAATTCAATGTCGAAGATGAGGTCCTCGCGCACTTGCGCAAGGAACGGTTTCCTAAGGGTACATATAATAAATTAAAGTTTAAAAAAATTGGTCTCTGCAAGATCTTGTGTAAATTCTCAGCCAACACCTATGAAATTCAATTGCCACCTCATATAGGCATATCACCTATTTTCAATGTGGCGGATCTGTTCCCATATACTGCCCAAGCAGAGGAAGACAGTGTGGTACGGCCAGAACGGGACACCCAAGTTGGAGACAGTTCTTGGATGAAGCATATGCCTTTGGCCCAATCCCATGAGATTGAAGGAATTCTCAGCACACAGGTAGCCAAGAAGACACGTAGGAAGGAATATCTGCGATATCTCGTCAAGTGGAGAGACCGAACAATGGAGGACAACTCATGGCTCGACGTGGCACAGATACGAAAGGCTGGCTATTTGGTGGAGGAGCTCATGGAACAGAGCCATGAATTTCTTTTACCTCGGGAGCCTGATGCAGGTGCAACTAGCTGATAGGGCAAAGACAACAGTGAGGGAATATGGTTTTTGAAGAGGACAGAGAGATTGATTCATTCAGCTGGAAACATATTTGTTTTTTTGTTGTTGTTTTTTTTTCTTTTGTCAAGTTACTTAAAGATTACTGTAATAAGTTGTAATTAGGAGTATAAATAATTAGATTAGAGTCATTGTTTTCAAATAATTAAGCTACTGTTGAAAAGGCATGAAAAGAAAATGTACTGAAAATCAGACAACGTCCCGTATGGAAAATAGCTGCTGTAACTAATTGAACAAAGTGAACAAACTAACAACAGTTATTGCAATTTGTAACAGTGCTATTAAATAGTGAAAAAAAGCACAATACGGGGGTTCGGACTGAGAGAGAATTATTGAGAAGAAATATACAAATTTTTTGTGCACATATCCTCATAGCATCCTATTCATTTCTAAGTTTTTCTTTTATATTGAATTACTGTGTGAATGCCATAAAATGCATGGTCGCAGAATCTAAATGAACGAGGAAGACATTTGAAAGCAGAGTTCATTGAATTCGGAGAAGGAGTAATAGCGTTCAACTACAGGCAACACCAACAAAGAACCAAACACGTAAGCAGGAACCATCCATACAACTTTCCATATGCAAAAAATCAGAGTTTTCCATTACAGTGCAGAGGACAACCACCATAACAAAAACCCAGGTATGCGAATTTTAAAAGCGTAACTAAAACAAATTCAATTCCAAAAGTTCACGTATAGTCGTCAAGTTATTGTCCATTTACATTCTGTATTCAAAAATTTAAGAATGAACTAGTTCACAGATTTGGGGAACTGTAACCATTATCAAGATAAATCAAAAGTCCCATAAATTCCCAAACCCACACCTACGACTCGATAGAGACGCTGTGTAACAACAGGACCAAACCTAAACAGTGGCTCGAGGCCAACAACAAAACCAAACTATACGCCGAAAGATTTAGGCAAACAAAACTACAGATAAATAGAACAACGTTACCCAGAATTCCCTCGGAGTAGTCGAAGGACCCAGCACCGAAACCCTCGGTCGCTCCACCTACAAAAGAAACCAAAGGATGAGAATCAAAACACAGTGGAAGGAAAATACAGGAATTTAGAACAATTTTTTTTTTTTTTGAACAAACCGTAAACTATAGTGGGTTCCGCTTACCTATCAGAGGAGCCGTGGCCATTACCACCTCATATTGTCTTCCTACTCACAAGGAGCGGAGACATTAGAGCCAGAAAGAGGAACAGGTAAAACGAAATAGCAGAGAAGGAAAGCTTACCAGTTGCATTGACAGAGGAATCGACGAAGAACGACCCCATTGGTTTGCGGAGACTGTGCATGAGCCGAACCATTGTTGTAGAACAAGACCGGGAACCATAATCTCATAAACCGACCCACAGAGGTAACAGTAGGAAAAACCCAGATAACAAATCGATCAGAGGACGCACAGAGGCAAAGACCCATTAAAAAAATCAACGACCGAAATCTCAGGGATAGGCTAAACGCAAGCAGGGAAAAAACCTTACCATGTTTCCATAGTTCCACAACGACCGAGACACTTCCACAACAGAAGTCAAACAAATGGTGCTGTGAAGACCGCCGTGAGCATACAGCTCAACAGACTCAGAGCAACAAAACCCCGACCAATTAAAAGAACCCTCATCGAACTTGCAGACTACCAACTCGTGTCACAGAGAGACAGGGAAACAAGTTTCAACCAAATGCGAAGCATCAGAGAAGAGAATCACAATGAAAATCGCCAAGTTGCTGAGAGCTCACAGATGGAGGGAGCGGAAGTAACACAAAACCAAAATGAATGCAAGGGTGGCGAAAACCCTATACCAAGGCGGGGTTTAGAATTCCAACATGGTACAGGTGTTCACTCCATACACAGCCAACGTACCTTACCATAAAAACCTATTAATTGAGCCTAGATTGAAAATCAAATAATAACTATCCGAAATCCGGTTAATATAAATATCCACTGACGGTACAACAACAGGTGGAAAGGAACGACAGGGGGACCACGTGGGCTGGACCCATCAATACTTTTTTAACATTAATAGGGAATCAAATAAATCTACATGCATCATTTTGGAGTGGTTATAGTTATAATAATTGCAATATAACAAGATCAAAGATTTTCTCATTTACCTTGGGCGATTCCCCGGAATTGCTCGGTTGTCAATATATTTTAAATTTAGTAATTTTAATTTGAATCTAATTCCTATAAATTCCGGCAAAGTATCATTTATTCTAGTGTCACCCATTATGATTTTCAACCATAGAACAACAAACTTCATTTATTAATGCTTATTTATTAATTCAAAAAATTATTATTTTCCAACCAGAATCAACTAATCTCAATCCTTAATGTTTTATGTTAAATCAAAACCCTTAATGTCCAAACTATTATCATTATATTCTAAGTGATACCAAAGTTGTTAATCCACTTTATTAATACCTCATTTAAAAATCAAGGAGTTAAAATGATAAAATAGTAACTTCAGTAACATTAACAGGGAATAAAATAACATGATACTTTTTTAACATTAAAAGGGAATCAAATAAATCTACATGTATCATTTTGGATTGACTACAGTTATAATAATTGCAGCATAACAAGATCACAACTTTTCTCGTTTCCATTAGGCGATTCTCGGAATCCCTCGGCTGCCAATATATTTTAAATTTAGGAATTTTAATTTGAATATAATTCCTATAAATTTTGGCAAAGTATCATTTATTCTAGTGTCACCCATTATGATTTTCAACCATAGAACAACAAACTTTATTTATTAATACTTATTTATTAAATCTAAAAAATATTATCTTCCAAACAAAATTAACTAATCTCAATCCCTAATGTTTTAGGTTAAATCAAAACCCTTAATGTCTAAACTATAATCATTATATTTTAAGTGATACCAAAGTTGTTAATCCACTTTATTAATTCCTTATTTAAAAATCCAGGAGTTAAAATGATAAAATAATAACTTCAGTAACATTAACAGGGAATCGAATAATGTGATATTTTTTTAGCATTAATAGAGAATCAAATAAATCTACATGAATCATTTTGGAGTGGTTACAGTTATAATAATTGCAACATAACAAGATCAAAACTTTTCTTGTTTACGTTGGGCAATTCCTGGAATTCCCTAGCTGCCAATATATTTTAACTTTAGGAATTTTAATTTGAATCTAATTCCTCTAAATTCTGGCAAAGTATCATTTATTCTAGTGTCACCCATTATGATTTTCAACCATAGAACAACAAACTTTATTTATTAGTACTTATTTATTAAATCAAAAAAATATTATTTTCCAAACTGAATCAACTAATCTCAATCCCTAATGTTTTAGGTTAAATCAAAACCCTTAATGTCCAAACTATTATCATTATATTTTAAGTGATACCATAGTTATTAATCCACTTTATTAATTCATCATTTAAAAATCCAAGAGTTAAAATGATAAAATAGTAACTTCAGTAACATTAATAGGGAATCAAATAACATGATACTTTTTTAACATTAATAGGAAATCAAATAAATCTACATGCATCATTTTGGAGTGGTTATAATTATAATAGTTACAACATAACAAGATCAAAGCTTTTCTTTACGTTGGGCGATTCCCGGAATCACCCGACTGCTAATATATTTTAAATTTAGGAATTTTAATTTGAATCTAATTCCTCTAAATTCCAACAAAGTATCATTTATTCTAGTGTCACCCATTATGATTTTCAACCATAGAACAACAAATTTTATTTATTAATACTTACTTATTAATTCAAAAAAAAAAATATTTTCCAATGATAATCAACTAATCTCAATCCCTAATGTTTTAGGTTAAATCAAAACCCTTAATGTCCAAACTATTATCATTATATTTTAAGTAATACCAAAGTTGTTAATCCACTTTATTAATTCGTCATTTAAAAATCCAAGAGTTAAAATGATAAAATAGTAACTTCAGTAACATTAATAGGGAATCAAATAACATGATATTTTTTTAACATTAATAGGGAATAAAATAAATCTACATGCATCATTTTGGAGTGGTTACAGTTATAATAATTGCAACATAACAAGATCAAAGCTTTTCTTGTTTACATTGGGCGATTCCAGAAATCGCTCGGCTGCCAATATATTTTAAATTTAGGAATTTTAATTTGAATCTAATTCCTCTAAATTTGACAATGTATCATTTATTCTAGTGTCACCTATTATGATTTTCAACCATAGAACAACAAATTTTATTTATTAATACTTATTTATTAATTCAAAAAATTATTATTTTCCAACAAGAATCAACTAATCTCAATCCCTAATGTTTTAGGCTAAATCAAAACCCTTAATGTCCAAACTATTATCATTATATTTTAAGTGATACCGAAGTTGTTAATCCACTTTATTAATTCCTCATTTAAAAATCCAAGAGTTAAAATGAGAAAAGAGTAACTTCAGTAACATTAATAGGAATCAAATAACATGATACTTTTTTAACATTAATAGTGAATCAAATAAATCTACGTGCATCATTTTGGAGTGGTTACAGTTATACTACTTATAACATAACAAGATCAAGGCTTTTCTCGTTTACGTTGGGTGATTCAAAGAATCGCCCAACTGCCAATATATTTTAAATTTATGAGTTTTAATTTGAATCTAATTCCTCTAAATTCCAGCAAAGTATCATTTACTCTAGTGTCACCCATTATGATTTTCAACCATAGAACAACAAATTTTATTTATTAATACTTATTTATTAATTCAGAAAAACATTATTTTCCAACGAGAGTCAGCTAATCTCAATCCCTAATGTTTAGATTAAATCAAAACCCTTAATATCCAAACTATTATCATTATATTTTAAGTGATACCAAAGTTGTTAATCCACTTTATTATTTCCTCATTTAAAAATCCATGAGTTAAAATGATAAAATAGTAACTTCAGTAACATTAGCACAGAATCAAATAACATGATACTCTTTTAACATTGATAGGGAATCAAATAAATCTACATGCATCATTTTGGAGTGGTTATAGTTATAATAATTGCAGCATAACAAGATAAAAAAAATTCTCGTTTACATTGGGCGATTCCCAGAATCCCCCGACTGCCAGTATTTTTTAAATTTAGGAATTTTAATTCGAATCTAATTCCTCTAAATTCCTACAAAGTATCATTTATTCTAGTGTCACCCATTATGATTTTCAACCATAGAACAACAAACTTTATTTATTAATACTTCTTTATTAATTCAAAAAAATATTATTATCCAACGAGAATCAACTAATCTCAATCCCTAATGTTTTAGGTTAAATCAAAACCCTTAATGTCTAGACTATTATCATTATATTTTAAGTGGTACCAAAGTTGTTAATCCACTTTATTAATTCCTCATTTAAAAATCCAAAAGTTAAAATGATAAAATAATAACTTTAGTAATATTAACAGGAATCAAATAACATGATACTTTTTTAACATTAATAGGGAATCAAATAAATCTACATGCATCATTTTGGAGTGGTTACAGTTATAATAATTGCAACATAACAAGATCAAAGCTTTTCTCGTTTACATTGCGTGATTCCCGAAATCGCCCGGTTGCCAATATATTTTAAATTTAGGAGTTTTAATTTGAATCTAATTCCTCTAAATTCCGGCAAAGTATCATTTATTCTATTGTCACCCATTATGATTTTCAACCATAGAACAACAAATTTTATTTATTAATACTTACTTATTAATTCAAAAAAAAAAATATTTTCCAATGATAATCAACTAATCTCAATCCCTAATGTTTTAGGTTAAATCAAAACCCTTAATGTCCAAACTATAATTATTATATTTTAAGTAATGCCAAAGTTGTTAATCCACTTTATTAATTCCTCATTTAAAAATCGAAGAGTTAAAATGATAAAATAGTAACTTTAGTAACATTAACATGAATCAAATAACATGATACTTTTTTAACATTAATAGGGAATCAAATAAATCTACATGCATAATTTTTGAGTGGTTACAATTATAATAATTGCAACATAACAAATTCAAAGCTTTTCACAATTCCAGGAATCGCCTAGCTGCCAATATATTTGAAATTTAGGAATTTTAATTTGAATCTAATTCTTCTAATTCTGATGAAATCTCATTTATTCTTGTGTCACCCATTATGGTTTTCAACCATAAAACAACAAGCTTTATTTATTAACACTTATTTATTAATTCAAACAAATATTATTTTCCAACTAGAATCAATTAATCTCAATCTCTATTGTTTTAGGTTAAATCAAAAGCCTTAATGTCCAAACTCTTATCATTATATTTTAAGTGATACCAAAGTTGTTAATCCACTTTATTAATTCCTCATTTAAAAATCCAAGATTTAAAATGATAAAATATTAACTTTAGATTAACAGGGAATCAAATAACATGATACTTTTTTAACATTAATAGGGAATCAAATAAATCTACATGCATCATTTTGGAGTGGTTATAGTTATAATAATTGCAACATAACAAGATCAAAACTTTTCTCGTTTATGTTGGGCGATTCTCGGAATCACCCAACTGCCAATATATTTTAAATTTAGGAATTTTAATTTGAATCTAATTCCTCTAAATTTTGACAAAGTATCATTTATTCTAGTATCACCCATTATGATTTTCAACCATAGAACAACAAAACTTTATTTATTAATTAAAAAAATATTGTTTTCCAAACAGAATCAACTAATCTCAATCCCTAATGTTTCAGGTTAAATCAAAACTCTTAATGTCCAAACTATTATCATTATATTTTAAGTGATACCAAAGTTGTTAATCTGCTCTATTAATTCCTCGTTTAAAAATCCAAGAGTTAAAATGATAAAATAGTAACTTCAGTAACATTAACGGGGAATTAAATAACATGACCATTTTTTAACATTAATAGGGAATCAAATAAATGTACATGCATCATTTTGGAGTGGTTATAGTTATAATAATTGTAACATAACAAGATCAAAACTTTTCTTGTTTATGTTGGGCGATTCCGGCTGCCAATATATTTTAAATTTAGGAATTTTAATTTGAATATAACTCCTCTAAATTCTGGCAAAGTATTGATATAAACTAAGACATTCAATTTTTAAAACTATACACATAATGTTAATATTTTTAAGTATTTTTCATGAAATAT
>APFE031586504.1:2891-67169 GCA_000404065.3 Pinus taeda | reverse complement strand
GAAAGTCAGAAAGAAGCAACCAGCATCAAAACTGACAACCAGAGCACAATAAAGCTTGCATACAATCCAGTTTTTCATAAAAATACTAAACATATTGACACTCAGTTTCATTTTGTTCGAGAAAATATACAGTCAAAAGAAATATGTGTGGAGTATTGTAACACTTGTGATAATTTAGCTGATATTTTTACTAAGCCTCTAGGGTGAGTAAAGTTTGAGTTATTTAAAGGGATGTTAGGTGTGCAGAATAACCCTTTCTCCATTAAGGGGGGAGTTAAAAATAATGGAGAAATGGTTATATGGTTGTAACTTATCTCCTTAGTTTAGGATTAGTTCCTAGAGTTTAGGAGGTTATTTACAACTACCTATTTTTCAGTGATGTATTTAATATTGTAATATTCATTTTGATGTAAGGTAGAGTGAACGTGAGAGAGAGTCTCCTCTTTGTTTTGAGTGCAGTCTCCCAAGTGTCGTACACACCTGTGAGCTGCAACTCCTTCATTTAATTCAAAGTGTGATTTTTATCTATAACAAGATCAAAGCTTTTCTAGTTTACGTTGGGCGATTCCCGGAATGGCCCGGTTGCCAATATATTTTAAATTTAGGAATTTTAATTTGAATCTAATTCCTCTAAATTCCGACAAAGTATTGATATGAACTAAGACATTAAGTTCAAAAAAATACACATAATGTTAATAGTTTTAAGTATTTTTCATGAAATATGTTATGACCGTTATATAATAATAATAATAATAATAATTTTAATTTTTTAATTTGAATCAAAATTATATTTATATTTTTATAGGGTAGTGTGAGTTTTTTTTTGTTTTTAACAATCAAATCGAAATTTAAATTTTAAATTTTAAATTTTAAATTCGGTTTTATTGGCATTTTTAAAATTGTTGAAAATTGACACTAAAAAAAAGCCATCATTCCCCTATCAATACTTTTTATTTTCAGGGTGTTTTTTTGCATAAATTTTCCACAAAAAAAATCATTTTCACTGCCATTTTTAAAACATGTTCAAATTTGACCCTAAAAGAAAAAACCATCATTCTAATATACACACTTTTCATTTTTAGCATTGTTTTTCATGTTTTTTCGAGGGTTTTGGGCTAGAGTTCCCATTTTGAGTTTATAGTTCCCATTTCAAAGTTTACATTGTTGGAAACAGAACAACATTACTTTTATTGAAGTTAGCTACAAATAAGGTGGAGAAATACGACTTGAGTCCTTCTCTGGCTCCAATCGGAACCGTCCTTCAGATCCATCTTTTCCCGACCTTCAACAATCTTCCTCCATCACCAATACAAGGATATATCAAGCAATATGAAGGATATCTACAATAAGGAAACAAGGGTTTTCTGAAGCTTTGGGGAGTGAAAGAGGCACATGGATTTGTTAGAATCAATCTGGGATAATCTCACTATAGTATCAATATCTCGTATTTTCTCCCTTAAGGCCTTCCCATGGAGGTTTATTTATACTTTTCCCAATTTTTATTTATTTATTTATTTTTTATTTTTTTCCCAGTTGGGAAAGAGTTGGGCCACGGGCACTAGGAGGTGAGTAATAGGTAAAACCTGTGAACGCCGCCCGAAATTAAGGAATTTTTTTTTTTTTAGTGTTTTAACATATGTATGCGAGTTGGGTATAAGCTAACCCTTGTGTACACGCTTTTATCACAGGGAAAAGTATCATATAGGGAATAAAACACAGTTTTTTATATTTTGGAACAAGTTTGGAGGAAGGGTTGCCCTAGGCCATAATCAGAGCATCAGATCTATCAAGAGTGGCAAATGGTGTTATAACAGGAAGCCAGGCCTATGTGTGTAGTTATAGCCTCCCAACAACATGCATGCAATGTTATGGGTGCAATTGGGGAGTTTCTCTTGTGAAAGAGAGTTCCACTGATCAGGGGCTCATGTCCCAAGTGTCGTAAAATTCTCAAAATTTAAAGTGCTAAAAACTAGTTCAAACTTGAAAAAATAGATAAATCTCATCCTCTTGATTCCGGCACCGCAAACGGTTTGAAAAACTGTCTTTGTATGCGGAAGTTATGCCAAAAACAAAATCGCCCAATGACTCTTAATTTTTGAATTTTTTTCAAAAAAAAATTTAAAAAAAGAATATTCCACAAAATATTCCTTGGAATATTCTTTTTGGGCAGCAAATGGCAGGATGCCACGTGGTAGGCCCGGAGGCTGCCACGTGGCCCAGGGTGACATTAGCATATGGGTGCATGTTTAAAAGTTATATGGCAAGTCCATGGTTTGAACCCGCAACCTCGTATATCCAATTGCAAAGCCTTACCAACGCGCCACAACTCAAGGTCTTGATATGAGTGCGGATTTACAAATATTTAAATGTTGCATTTGGTTTGGACGAGGCCCAAAGGGGGCCAACCCCTAATGGGCAGCCCCATACATATGACAACATGCCAAAAACCGTGGGCTCTAACCCTTAACTGTCGGCACGGAATCCAAGCATAACTGCCCGTTCCGAAATTCCGGTCACATGGAATTAAAGACCCATAGTTAACTGCCAATCTTTATAGCAGTGGAATTGGCGGAGGCACCAAATTTGGGCAGACCCGCCATATTTGGCGGGCCTAACTGGCTTCAACTAAAGTTATCTGGAGTTTTTGCAGGGGCAACTGGCAGTTGGGAGTAAATGGCCATAACTTTGGCTAGGAAAGTCTGTTTTGGACTTATTTGTTTTTTATTTTGGGTCTCTTCAAACTTCTGAAGCCATTGACATAGGTTTAATAGCCACTTGAGGTCATTTGCAGAGGTTTTGGTGTTGTGGAAGTTCTAGGAGCCACTAGGGCCAAGTATTGTGAGAGCTGTATAGGGTTGCAGGTACCCATTGGAGGTGAACCAGTAGTCAATCTTGAAGGATTCAAGTGTTCTGAATCCATTTTTACAGTCTATTCCACCTGTAGAGGCTTTTATTCAGCTTTATATTCATTTTGAGCATTTAATTAAAACGAGGACAGGCCCAATTGGGAGCCTTGGACCCAACAGATGCAGCCTAGGAAGGGTGAACTGCTTTATCAACTTCTTTTGCATCTGTGGTTGATTTATTTTGCAGAACAAATTCATTTTAGTGTGTTTAACATTAAAAGGAAATAATTCTGCTATACTTAAATGGGTCATGAACAGCTGAAAAATTCATTTGTTTTTTTACTGCATGACATGGACATCTTTTAAACATGTATGTACTGAATTGAATACCTTGCAAACCATTTACAAGTAGTTTCAAATTCAGATCATCCACCTCAAGGAATGATCACCTAGGGTGGTTTTCCAACTCCTGGGTTCTTTGTAATCCTTGAGATATGGTTGTAAGTTATTAATTAGTTGGCTCCATTTCCATAACTGGAGCTTGTAGGTAAATTCATTTCATAGTGACAATCAACTCATGTTTACCGGGGAGAGTTTGTAAAAGTGGGTAAATGTGGGAAGAGGCATTTATTGATTTGTATTAGAGCCATGTTCCATTCTCTTTGGGTGATATTAGATACCACTAGGTGGTATCATAACTTCCAAGTTCAAACACTTGGACTGGATGGGATAAAATGCATATGGTTATGCATGCATGTTAGTTGTTTTTGTGTTCATCATGCAACATGTAGGTTACTTCTTATTATGATAGTGATATTTATGTATGATATTGATATTTTTACGTCATTATGTATCTATATCATGCTAATATGGACTAATTTGTGCATACATGATAACCTCCCCTGAACTTCAGTAAGGTATGCTTTTGATTATGTGTATATTTATTTTATCTAACATGGCATGTTTGCAGGAGATAGAAGATCATAGATGAAGATTAGAATGGTGGATTAATGTTCACATGACTTTCCTTATAGGCCTGATGTGATATCAATGGAATGGGAAAAGTCAATTGAGCAGCAAGGAGAAGAGTACTCTCCTGATATAGAAGATACACTAATAATTTTGAAGGGAGAAATAAGTTGTAAGGAAAATAATAGTAGGTTGATTAAGGAACACGAAAGGCTTTCTAGAGCTCAGTAAAAGAAAGCATAGGTTAATGCAGTCATCCTTTAGTGTATTTCAAATTTTTAGAAGTAGGGACAATTGAGGATCAGTCCTTAACAGGAGGAAAAGAAAAAGGGGGCATATGGTAGCAGGTCTTGTTACGGGTGAAACCACCCTAGGGCTTTGGGTTGAGAACCCCAACAAAGCAGAGGGAAAAACTCAACAATAAATGCTCAAACAATCATTAAACATCCTTATTCTACTAAATCGCATAGGAGTGTCTTTACCTGATGTCCTTCGTTTGGGTAGATCCCGCAGGGTGCAAACCCTCAGCTTCTCCCAGTGTTCTTGAAACCTAAAAATTATTCAAATAGGACATGCAAGATAGTAGAAACATAAATGATATACATGATATTAAGTTCAAATAATATAAATGAATGACTAATTATGCATCAATAAATATTCATAAATGAATTACAACATAACTTTGATGCATAAACACATTTCAAATTCAGAAACAGAACAACATTCCTTTTTATTGAAGTAAGATATAGATAAGGTGGAGAAATACGACCTGAGTCTTTCTCCGACTCCAAGTGGAACCATCCTTCGGATCTGTCCTTTCCCAGCCTTCAGAAATCTTCCTTCATCACCAACACAAGGATATCTCAAGCAAGATGGGGGATATATATAATTAAGGAAACAAGGGTTTCCTGAAGCTTTGGGGAGTGCAGGAGGCGCAGGGATTCTTCAGACTTGATCATGGATAATCTCACTATAGTATCAATATCTCATACTTTCTCCTTTAAGGCCTTCCCATGGAGGTTTATTTATACCTCTCCAAGTTATTTTTTTCAGTTGGGAAACAGTTGGACCACAGGCAATAGGAGGTGAGTAACAGGTAAAACCTGTGAACTCCACCCAAAATTAAGGATTTAATTTTTTAAAGTGTTTTAACATATGTACGTGGTTTGGGTATATGCTGACCCACGTGCACACACTTTTATCACAGGGCAAAGTAGCGCATAGGGAATTAAACATTGTTTTTAAAGATTTTGGACCAAGTCTGGAAGGAAGTGTTGTCATAGGTCATAAATAGAGCTTAAAATCTACCATTGTTCCCCTTTTCTTTTTATTTCCTCACCGAGCCAATGGGTGGGCGAACAAAATCACTTTTTTTATGGAGAAAAGGAGGCCGTTGAAAGACCCTCCTGGCCCAACCCGGGACACTCCAGATTCCTTTTTCAAACCTGCCTTCCTCCCTGTGAGGAAGATGGATGTAAGATCCCATTCGTTGCACTGATCCAAGGGCTGTTCATGAGTGGGGGTCGAAGACCAAGGAGTTTTTTGTTTGACAGCAGCATGTTTCCTATTTTCTTATGACTAGATCAATCTACTGGCCTATGGGATGAATTTGATGAGAAATGTTGATGTGTCACGTTGATTCCTTTAGGAATAATGAGGAGATCCTATCGATTTTTGTTTCCTACAGACCTCCAAATCATGAAAAGGATCGAATAGTATGATCCCTCCGTCACCCTAGCTAGAATGAAAAGGGTGATCCCACAGTTCTTGGTCTGTGAAGATGCATTGTTAGGTGCTCTATTGTGGTTCCACATTTAGGCTAAACTTCAGAGAGATAGCCATCCATACACCAATAAGAGATGTATGGATTCTCGATAAGATAGAAGCCACGGACAACTGGTCTCCCCCGGACCGCCCAGATCCCACGAGTGAATAGAAAGTAGGATCTACATTAGATCTCACCTGAATCGCCCCATATATACTCCTGAGAATAAGTTCAGTTCTAAACCCTAGTTCGAACAAACATGAGGAGTACGCCATGCTATTGTTGCCCTGGATGATCCACATCCGGGTCAGGCGCTGATGAGCAACATTGAACTATCCATTGTGACTGAGAGGCCTTCACAGCCCAGGCACAACGACGCGATTATTCAGGGGCGCGCTCTACCACTGAGTGAATAGCCCTCGTGCAGGCCTCTGGGTATGGAGACCTGCCCTATTTCACCAACACCAAATATATTGGAAGAACCATATAGAAAATAAGCTAATAGCCCATTGTGTAGGTCTCCCATGGATGGAGGACTCAATATATCCAAAATAACAGAAGAGAAACCATAAATCTTTTTTTTTGCTACCCCGTCCCCGCCTGCATAGCAACATGGGGAGGAAAATGGGAGATAAGATTCTATCAACTTGTTCCAACCTAGGATGATAAGCTCATGGTTTCAATTCACTGTCAAGACTTGAAAGAATACTTCCATCTATGAGCTTGGATCAAATGTGCTTCCTTCTGGAAGTAGTGTCAAATGAAGAAGCCCAAAAGGAATTAGCTCTCCCTGAAAACGATGTGATCTAGCGCACCTTCTAGTATGGCTACCTTGTTATGACTTCACTCCAGTCACTAGCCAGGCCCTTCGGCATCCCCCTCCTTGCGGTTAAGGTTTAACGACTTGGGGCATGGCCAGCTCCCATAGTGTGACGGGCGGTGTGTACAAGGCCCGGGACGTGATTTCACCGCGGTAGGCTGGACCGGGATTACTAGCGTTCCGGCTTTCATGCAGGCGAGTTGCAGCCTACAATCCGAACTGAGGATGGATTTTTGAGGTTAGCTTTCCCTCATAGGGTTGCGATCCTTTGTCCTGGTCATTGTAGCACGTGTGTCACCTAGGGCGTAAGGGGCACGATGCCTTGACGTCATCCTCACCTTCCTTTGGCTTATCATTGGCAGTATGTTCGGGTTTCCAAACTCAATTCTGGCAACTAAACACGAGGGTTGTGCTCATTGCAGGACTTAACCCAACACCTTATAGCATGAGGTGATGATAGCCATGCACCACCTGTTTCTGCGTTCCCGAGGCACTCCTCTCTTTTGGGAGGATTCGCAGCATGTCAAGCCCTGGTAAGTTCTGTGCTTTTGCATCGAATTGAACCACCCCTTAATATATGAGGTTAGAAGGGGTACATGATGGCCGAAATGTATTAGTGGTATGGAAAGAATCATGCTAAGACCGAGGAGGAGTTCACTTGAATTTAGCTTGCCAAAGCCATCGAAAGATATCAGAAAGAAACTATTGTTTGAGGCGGGCATGCGCATGCTAAAAAATAGTAAAGTATGTCAGCATATCAAGTACAAAAGTGGATCCAATATGTATACAAGTATAAAGGAGATGAAAGTACATAATGGATCATCTGATCATAATCAAGAAAGTACATGTCTGAATATCACATATAAAGAGCTAATCAATGATGTTGAAGTATGAAGCTGATCACTGAAGTTAAGAAACTGATCTCAATAGTACCAAGTGAACATGATGGAATAAATGATACTACATCACAACTTGGATGCTAGCATATAAGATATCGCTATAAGGAAAAACAACATATAAGGTGGATGGCGTCAACTAGTAGAAACAGGAGCAAGTGACAAGTGAGCCAAGACATGTTGATTCAAACCCGAGGTCTTCACCCACCGTCGTGGTACATTTCTACACAATGGGAATGAATGATCTGAAGTTGACCATGTGAGAAATCATTTGATTACTAGTCATTGATGTATACCATTAAAAAATGTGAGACTACTCACCGATAATGATAATGAGTGTCAAGGCACCTAGTACAATCTACCAAGTGCGAATAAATGAGCTGTAGTCGAACACTTGAAAGAATTTATCAATTAGGAGATAATGATGTTTTCCCACTATCGATAGTGAAGGAATCTGCCACTGATAACTGCAAGCCCTAAGATACTGCCAAATGGACTCTAGATCTCTTTCCCAGAGAAATGGGATGAAATTGATGGGAAAAGATCTGCTATAAGGAAGGCATTAAGGCATCCTTCATCAATCTAGCACAAGTGTAACTTGTAGGTCAATAATGTGGAAGGAATCAGATGAACAAAGATTTAGTAACCCAACCGAAGCACATTTCCAGCATACACAAGATGTATATAGCGCATGATAGAAACCCTCTGAACCAACCAATAATGAAAGCTGACACAGAGATGAGGAATCCACCAATAGGGTCAAATGGAAACCAAGGCACTAGATGAATCCCAATGTGTGATAATGAAAGTTGAAGTCGAACACAAGGGAAACCACCCAATCAAAGACCCATGATATTGATCGATGTTGAGCACAAGGTGACTTATCAATAATGAAAGTAGGGCCAGGGTGCGGCTATAGATCTGCCCTCAGAGCAATTTTTCATAGTTGATAAGGACAAGATCCGCCAGCAAGAAGTCAAAGGAGACCTTCTCAAATCGGCACGAGCAAAGGACCAATCCAATTGATGTGATAATGAACATGACGCTGACAACCAGGGATGGACGACTGAAAAATAGGTCAAGAGACACTATGGAGAGGCTGACTCAGGCTTACTTCCCTTGAATAAAAGAATGACTCAACTGTGACTATATGGCAACATATGATAATTCTGTATAAATTTTTCATGCAGGAGGGATAAGAAAAATCTCCATATGATTGAAAGAGGTAACAAATCAGAGGAGAACTGACTCAATAACAAGGTTAAGGCTTTCCCAAGTCAAACTAAAGCCCACCTCAATGGAGGAAAGACTTTCTTTTGAGTGATTTGTTCAAGGGTGACACGACTGACTCTAGCTACCATCAAAATATGGAAATAATGTCTCGTTCCCACTCTTTTTGGAATATATATATATTTTTTGTCTTTTTATTTTATATGAAGTTTGAAAAAGAATAAAAGAATGTTATAGTATAGTGGAAATAACGAGTGTTAGAAAAAACAGATGCTCTAATTCCTGGGAGGGGAACATTTTTGTGCTCAATGCGAGGAGGCGAAACTGGTCAAGGACACACAAGGGGATGTTATTTCCATGGGTAAAAGTGTGTGTCAAGTTGCAGAAGCTAAGTGATTGCATGGTTTATTTTGCAGAAAAGATGGTCAAAAAAGTGGCTTAAACACGAGTCCAAGTGAAGTCGACTCAAGGCCAAAAGGTTCAAGTAGTCAATATGCATTGCAGTAGTACAACTCAACACAAGGAGCCTCTAGGGTATAAGTCCAAAAAGTAGTAGAGAAGAACGAAAATGAGTCTTCAACGCATAATTCATGGCAGGACTAAAGAGGACTTCCGAGCCTACTCAATATAACAGTATGGGTAGCCAATTTTAGCGAGGATCTAACTAAGATGCCCATGTAAAGGTTGCCTCTACCATCGTATCATGATTTTTAAAGTCGATGAGTGAAAATGGTTTGCGAATCAAGACATAATGGGCTCGACCCTATGGCCAATGTATCACAGTATGGAGGCTAGTGTGCAAAATGCACCAGAAAGTGGTATTCCCTAACCTATATGCTAGCAAGAAAAAGATACATGCCATGACGGGTCTGCGATCATGGGACCAAGATAATGTCTCGAAGAAGTCTCCAAAATATCATGTAAATACAACCCTGTCTTGACACTCCAAGCCAAAAGGTCAAACAATCCATAAGATAAAAACTGATTTTTGAAAAAATATTTTGTATTTTCCAACTTACATAAGGACTTTTGGACTCACAGTTTTTTCATTTGAGTTTTGAGCAAGGAGTTGTGGAGACAAACTCAAGCAAGCTTCCTTTGACCAATTGAACCATTCTGATCACTCCAAAGTTTCTAGGTAACCCTTATATCCTGCTTTTAATGATTTGTCATACTTTTCAAATATTTTTTTCAAGTTCTGACCGTGGAAAAATATGTCAAAAAATTCAACTATGCATACATGCGAGTTGAATATGGGTAACCCACGTATATGACGGCCCTACACGCGATTGTGTGTAAAGGGAACCCGCGTGTGCATGAGTTAAAATTTAAAAAAAAAAACTAATGATTTGAAACATCTTTTTGGACAGGATGACCATCACTTGGAGGGAAAGAGAGCATATTGCTATAGATAATGAATTTCTGGAGGACCCAAATGCTTTGGATGCTTTAAGAGGTTGTGTCTTACTAAAATTATTTAAGATGCCAAATATGAAAGCCAACACACGATTGCTTGAGCTTTTGATTCATTACTGGAGTGTAGAAGATGATGCCTTCATGATCAATCAGATGCCTCTAAGGATTGAGATCGAAGATATATACTTTATTACCAGTCTTTCCCAAAGAGGAGAGGTGGTGCACTCGACTGGCCAGACGAGGAGTAGTCTTTTTGTAGAAGACTATGTCCACATATACTGTCTTGGTCATCTAGAGAATATTGGAAGTCAGATTCCAATCATACACGTAGAGAGCTTGTCCTTAAAGATTTTACTGTTTACCATTTCCAGGGTAAATGGCTCAACTTCTTTACATCGGGTCTCATGAGTATCAATGAGCCTAGTAGTGGAATGTCTCACCAAAATGTTTGATTGGTGCATGCCTCTACTGACCAATATGAAGAATCAACTAACCTCCATTCAGAAGGGTGAGACAAAGAATTTTGGGTATGGCACAATATTTTGTTCATTCTTCTGCGAGAAAGTACCTAGGCTTTGACTCAAGGTATTATTGACTATCAACAACCCTAGAGATCCATGAATGGGTAGATGGGCTGATATGATGAAATGCCTTGGGGGTGGTGATGTGCTCAGAATGACCTTTGATGATGAGTTTTTCACCTGGTGGGATCAACAAGTCATCACAGTCGATGACTATCCCTATGCTGGTATGGATTTACAAGAAGATCCAGACTTAGTGTTTCCACCAAATGCATCATGGGGTGCCATAGGTAACAATTTTTTAATTTTTAAGCTTTGTTAAGTTTTTTTTGGATTTTTAATATAAGTGAACTTAAAAATATTTTTTGATGAGACAAGACACTTACAAAATATATTGATCATGTTTCAGATGTTGGACTAGTGAGACCTGACAGATTTTCGAGACACATGCATTGCGGAAGAGGTGTCGAAGAGGCTGTAGCCAAGAAAGAGAGAGTTATCCATGCAATTTAGAGGAACTTGGTGAGGCTGACTCACCAAGTATCCTTGATAGCCATAGAGGATTTGCCCAAGGAGATGCAGCATCGCATGGTAGGAGTACCATGGGACTGGGTGCGGTTATTCTGACATGTAGCCAATGTTGTTGTATATTTTCTAGCTGCTCATCTTGAGCTAGCTAGATAGATGATCAGGTCTTTTTATTATTGGACATGATGATGGGCATAAGCCCAGATTTTGTAGGGAATTTTGTCGCAATTTTGTATATTATTTTTTGGACATAAACACACTATCTACATATAGGTGATTTTATGATATATACAGATGACACTTTCGATTATTTTTGATATTTTTTAATTTGATGAATGATTGATATGGAAATCTAATGCTTGATTAGAAATAGAATCTGCTACTAAATTTTCTGATCGTGGAATGTGAACATATGTGATATAAACAAATGATCATTGCAACAATCTCAATCTCAAAATTGGCGTTACAAATAGGGATCACTTACCCGATAAGTGTTATTCGGTTGAGATACCACCAGTTGTGAGTCCAAATTAAACCACTAACAAATCTATACCAAGGGATATTGCTTCAGATAGATAATTAATAACAACAATATATTCGGCAATATTATTCGAAGCAGGACCAATACATACTCCTCTCAAAACCATCAATTGGCCAGATGGATAATAAATCACCCAAGCCATGGGAGCAAAGTTTCGGGTATGCCTACTCACACCATCGACGAATCCTAGATATACTGAATCATCCATCAATAGCTGCCAAAGTAGATAAAAAATATTGATATCACTAAAATTGCTAAATATATATGAACAAACATACAATACATAAAAAACAAGTAAGTTCTCGGCCAAAGCCTAAGAAAAATACTTCTTATGGTAGAGCCCATTTTTGGGCTCCGCCAACTTGTTTCCTTCAAAGTCAGTTAATTCATAAGCCCCCTTTTTCAAAACACGCTTGACTATAAAGGGACTGTAGCACATGGATTTAAATTGGCCTGCCCCCAAGGCATCTTTGTCTTGATCATAGACCAAGACAAGGTCGTCTTCAGAAAAATTCTAAGGACGGACAACTTTATCGTACTGTCTTTTTATCCTTTTCTTATGGGCTTCATTTATTATGGAAACATTTTGATGTTTCTCATCAAGATTCTCCAAATGAACGGGGTGTTCCTTGACACTAGAAGTATCTGGAAGAAGTTCTACAACTAGCTTAAGAGAAGGAATTTCACATTCAATAGGAAAGATAGATTTCAACCCGTAAACTAGTTGAAAAGGAGTAAAACCAATGGCAGTCTTAACTGACGTTTGGTATGCCCAAAGTGCCAGATACAACATGATGTGCCAATTGGATCAAGCTTTGTCATTCTTCCTTTGCAATATGATTTTAAGGGATTTATCCACAGCTTCAACCTGCCCATTGGCATGAGGATAATATGGAGATGAATGCTCCTTCGAAAACCCAACTTGAGAGCCAACTCGGACATTAGTTGATTTTGGAAGTGACTACCATGGTCAGTGACAATCTATTTAGGGATACCAAATCATGAAATAACGTGATTGAAGAGAAACAAGGTTGTTGTTTCACTGTCAATTTTGAAAGTAGGCATGGCCTCAACCCACTTAGTAAAGTAGTCTACGGCTACAATGATGTACTTGTGATTTCCTCCCGAAGGCGGATTACAAGTAGTAAAATCAATGCCACACTTTGTAAAAAGACTGATGGCGATAACAGGGAAAAGCGAAGCTAGATGCGCGTGCATTTTCTGAGTATAGACTTGACAAGGATGACATCTTTTGACTGCTTCAATACAATATTTGAAAATTGAAGGCTAAGAGTAGCCTACTCGCAAATTTTTTTGGGCTATTACAAACCCTGATAGATGACCGCCACAAGCTTCACGATGGGAATCATTAAGAACTGACTTAGCTTCCTCCAAAGTTAAAAAAACGCCTAAGGATTGAATCAATTCCATGACGATATAATGTGTCACCTATAATAACATAATTCTTAGCTCGGTGACGCAACTTTCTACACTCATATTTGGAGAAAGCAGGTGGAAACTTCGAAGTCTAGAGATATATAATCATATCTCCATACCAAGGATCTTGTGAAGAAATTAGGAATAAATGTTCATCGGGAAAATTTTCCTCATAAATAACTACTTCTTCATAAGGTAGCTCTGATATCAACTCTACAAATACTAAAGATTGCTTAGATTTAGCCGACATGAATTCCAGATCGAATTCTTGAAAAGTAACAATCCATTTATTATATTTTGCCTCAATCACTTGCCCACTGAGAACAAACTTACATGAATTGACAACTTCTAAGACAAACTTTTTTCGAAGTAGAATGTAATTCCGAAGTCACTGGACAACATGGACAGTTGCCAAAGCCAATTTGTCGATGAGACAATAGCGTAGTTCAGGACCTAGCAAGACTCGACTTAAGTAGTAGATTACATGCTCACAGAAAGCATCATCTTCCTGAACCAGAACCATACCAATAGTTGATTATGCAGCAGCGAGACACAAAATCAAGTCTCTGCTATAATCGGGTGGACTCAACAATGGAATAGAGGTTAATACTTTTTTCAAACCATCAAAAGGTCATTGCACGAAATCATCCCATAAAAATGGGACTCCTTTCTTAAGCAAATGCATAAATCCTTTTGTAATCTCAACATAATTTGCTATGAATCTCTTCAAGAAATTTGCCTTTCCTTGGTGACTTTGAAGTTGACGAATGGAAGACGGGGGAGGCAACTGAAGTATTGCCTCAACCTTGAATGGATCAACTCAAATCCCCTCTGTCGATATGATGAATCCTAACAACTGACTAGATGTGATGGCAAAAACGGACTTATTTGGATTCAACCGGATTTTATAAAAATGATATCGTTCAAAGATCAACCAAAGATGTCTAGGCTGATCAATTCTCTTTCGAGAACGAGCAGCTAAATCATCCAAATAGGCTTCGATAACATGTTTGATGTCGTGAAAAGCATAATACATGGCCCGATGGAATGTGGCTCCAACGTTTTTAGGGCCAAAAGGCATCTTTTTGTATGAAAATGCACCCTAAGGACAAATCAAGGTTGTCTTGTGCTGATCTTCTAGAGGGATAGTAATTTAATTGTAACCAAAGAATCCATCCATGAATGAAAAAAATTCATTACCCACACATTCATCAATAATTTGATCAATAAAGGGTGTGGGGTAATTGTCTTTCATACAAGCCTTATTTAAATCCCTAAAGTCAATACATATTCGATCGTTCCTTGCTTTTTATCTACGAGGACTGGATTAGAGACCCACTTAGTTAGAGGAACATGGTATATGAATCCCGCCTTAAGCAGCTTTTCAACTTCAACCTAATAGCTACTGCTTTTCGAGGATTAACCGGTCGAAGATTTTGGCGAATAGGTCTAGCATTTTAATATGTCTTGATCTCATGCTGGACTATAGATGGGTCAATTCGTGACATTTCCTCATAAGACCAAGCAAACAAATCTCGAAAGTCTTTGAAGAAATCAGCGTAAATTTGAATTTCCTTAGGGGAAAAGTCAGCTCCGATGAATACATTCTCAATTACGTTAGGATTCCTAGAGATGTTCATAGGTTCAGCTCATGAGATAACCGACATGTTACCTTCAGCAGAAAATTGTGCTGGAGCCAAAGGGTTTAAAACTGTGTGAACATCATTAGTTAACGAACTGGACAAACTTGACTTAATTTCACACAAATGAAGGAGGAAATATGAACAATGATGTAAATCATCCCATGGTCTATCAACACCTATTATTGCCTCCAGAATTGCTTCCTTAGATGGTAAGACTGTATCTAGGCAATCATGGGATGAAGTTGAATCGATGTCCAGGCTGGGGCCACATCTCCATCTAACTCCTTTGGTGAGAAAGGAGTAGGATGGGTGTCTGCAGAGTTAACGGTAGATTGATAAGCGATTTCTGCCTCAGACATGGGGAATGTCATTCCACCTACCTGTCCTCCATCTAATGCGGTAGTAGATGAAGGTAAGGGCCAAGGGTCCAAAAAATAATGAGTTCGAAAGAACTCTCTTCGAGAAGGTCCCTTGGAGGATGAAATAACATTGATTCTAGCTGAAGGAGTAGGGAGATCAAAATACCCATTAAAGAAGAGTACATCCCAACTCCTAAATTCTCAATAGGTTGCCTAGGATTATCCACTAAAGGAATAGTAGAATTAGAATATGCGTGAGAGTTACCTGGGGCATAATCCATTTAATCAACTCTTACAATCCTTCCCTCATGAGGAAAACATAGGATGTGAAATAATGATGAAACTATGGCATCCATCTCGTAAATCCAATTCCTGCCTAAGAGGAGGTTGTAATCTAGGTTTGCATCTACGATTTCTACCTCAATATTTACCACCTTTCCCCCAACACATATGGGAAAGGCTGGAATAATCCCGTGCATCCTATGAGAATGTCCATCAAATTTCATCGATACAGTTGGTGAAGTAACAACTTGAGGTGATCCAATGGCCTTCCAACATGACATGGACATCACGCATGTAAAAGCTCCCTCATCTATAACAGTTTGAAAGATGTTGGTATTTTGGTATGTACACTTTATCTGGAATTCCATATGATAGGGAAGTCTCTTTTTCACATTTGACATATCAAAAGTGAGCATAAAAGAATTTTTTGGATCTACTGATCCAATTGCCAAGAGCAAAGCACTTCTCTGAGTAGGGCATGACTGGAGTACCTTTAACACTGACATAGCACAAGGAATCTAAGCCAGATCTTCTACAATTGAGTAGTTCTGGGCTACCCTAGAATTAGGGTTAATGGTCGAGCTTTTCACGGAGCCTTTCAGCATTCAAGGTATAGACTCAATAGAGGACCTCTCAATGTGGAGCAGTTTTGAGGCATCAGAAGTAGACTTAGCCTTAGATGATTTCGTTTCACCATAATAACGTGATCATGTAACGATGTCAATATGTGAGCTCATCATATAAACATTTGATGAATTATCCCCTTCATGTTTGCCCCCTACAGGGGTACCAGTATTAGAATTTGCACCAGTAAGTAATTGCCACCCTTGGGGAAAAGGGTTAGTGAGAACAGCCTGGGAGCTAGAAGACCCCTGCTGGGCTAATAAGCGCTAAGCGTCTTAGATCTTAGGGAAGACACGAGTCAAATGATCCCCATTGCATAACTTACAATGGAATTTTATCTTTTTCTTGGACTCCTTCCTACCCTCTCTGACATCATTGCCAGGTTTGTTCACATTTCCCTTCACTTCCTGGTTCTTCTTACCTCTTCCTTTGATCTTCCCATCGAATTGTTGATTTCCTTTGGGGTTAGAAGTTTGGATAGCATTTATAGATGCAGGTTGGGAAGGTGTAGATACAGACAGTGATGCCTGCATAGAAGAAGTAGTTTATAGAGACATCAGCTGCAATTGACTCAACAGGTTCACCATGTTAACATCTATTGCTCCTACTAGACCATCGGCATGGGGACCTAGTTTCGGTTTGGATATATCCACCTTGGATCTAGGAGCATCAAGTAGAATTTTTTGAAGAACTCCAGACTGAGTATAGATCAGTTCTAACTGTTGTGCCCTAAAAATAGCTTGCTCTTCAATGAAAACACTAGAGAGGGACACGTCCTTAGAGATCTCAGGTTGTAATGATTTAAGAAACCATTCGAGAAGGAATTTTTGTGGGATATTGGCTTTGATGAGCCTCTTCCTTCTCCTCCATTCCTGAATATGATCAAAAATGTGAGTTACCTGATCTTGTTGGAATTAGCTAGAAGCTCAGTTTCGGCATCATATCGAATAGGCAATTGAAAATGGTTCAAAAAGATAGTAGCCAAACCACCGAAAGAAGTAAAGGTGACCCTTGGTGGCTCTATGTACCACTTAGCTGTGTTTCTAGTTAGGGTTCATTGAAATAATCTCAACCTGATTGAATCATTTATCAGGGAGTTGGACGAACACCATAAGTGGAGAGTGGTTACATGGTCATCCAGATCTTCACCAGTCTTCCCTTTGAATTTTGGGATATCGGAGGGAAGTTTGGTTGGGACTGAAGGCCAATTGTGTTATACCTAATCAGCTCATTAGTCAATTTAGTGAGATCTGGAAAGTTTAATGTTGCCAGAAAAGGGAGTCATGGCGGACCCTGAGGATTCCACTAGGTGTGTGCAAAATTCCCAACATTTTGAAAAGAATGACTTGGATTTATGAAGGCACTAAGTTTCCTAGAGTAATTTGTAGATCCAACTAAAGCATAAGGAGATCCTTGTGATCCAGAAAAATTCGGAGTTTTATCAACTCATGCTACAAATCCTTTGTAACTAGTAAAGTTAACCCCTAACGAAGTGTTAAAAGGAGCATAAAGCCCCTGATAAGGATTCCATGCATTAGCATAGGGAGAAAATTTTTGAAAAAAAATGACAGAAGAATATGGCATATTCTTCTTTTGACTGAAATAAGATTGATTCTCGGCTCCTAAACCACTAACTTTAAGGTTTGTCCAACTTTGAAATATATTATTACCTTGATCTGTAAAGGAAAAAGGCATTGATCCTACTGTTGGGTTGGAATGTGGCATATGACCACCCCTAAACAAGAAACCCTAAAAAGAATCCAATCCACTTGCCATGGATGTGGAAGCAACTGACAAAATACTCAAATGAATCGAAGGAATCGCATTGGTTGGCATTCCAAAAGGGAAAAATCCTATGCCAGAGGCAATATCTTGAGAACTTCCACTTGATGATGGAATATAAGTAGAACCAAATATAGCAGTGCTAGGAGTAACATAATGTGTAGCAATTGTTCCTCCTCCTTGTATAGATATGGGAGTCTGCATACTCGTAACACTTGTCTTGGATGCCATGCTTCCAACAGTGGTCATCAAAGGAATAGATTGATGTAAACCTGGGCTCAAATGCCTGTTGGTCGGAGTTCCGACGTACAATAGAACGTCTGGATGATCACGAGGAAGAGGAGAATTAGGAGCCGCAATCAACTCATAAAGCTCTTCAACCTCATTATTATCTTCCGACTGGAAGAGGACTCGAGAAAGAACTAGGGTGTTCCTCTCTAACTCTCTACTTGTGCCAGGTCTATCTTGTGAATCAATGACTCCAACCAGAGGATCAATCTCTGATGCGCATGCTGCCACTAGTTGAAAACCATTGGCAGTATTGCTCCTATGCCTTTGAGGAGAAGGCTCAAGGCTCGTAGGTGATATCCCACAAAGTCTCCTATACCGATGAGCTGGTTGATCAGAAACTTTGAATTATTTTCAAGAAATCTACTTAAAGACTAAAAAAAAGTTATAAAGCTAGGCCAACTAGGAGCAAAGAATTCTCTCTAAAAGTCCCTAAAGATACAAGCAATCAACAAATCTCAAGTATTTCCGCTCCGGCTGATTAGGACCAAACACCGAAATATAATAAAGCCAAAATCAAGGGCCTTCTGAAAATATACTAGGGCAATTACACCCCAGGTATACTAGCGAAGGTATTAGAAGTAGTTACGCTGACTCCGAACAACAGCCTTTGCCGGTGCAAGCACCCAATCTTCGCAAGGGTACCCTCTAAAAGTACTGTTGAACGTGATACAACATCAACCTCAGGTGCCATGGGATTCCCCTCTGCAACCACCTATGTGATTCCTAGGATAGGAAACTATGGATACCAACTCGTATCAAAAGTAAGGCGGAATAGTCGTGAGGTGGGATCCAACAAGTAGGAGAGGGGGTATCTCTCTTCGTTATGTTCACTCTCTCTCGTGCTTAACTCCCAGTCACGGACCTTTCCCATTCTTTCTAACAATATTGGGTTTCGCTCTTTATTCAACTTATACGTTTTGTAAGTTGAGCGATCTTGGAGAGTTAACTCTCTTCTCACCTAATCCAAGGTCCTAATAAACCTAAACTTATTGGTGTTTTCTAATGACAACAATAAAAGTTCTAGTTCATTTTATTAATCACTTGATTTTATATAGCTTTTCTTTAAGTCAGGGGAAATTACGAGAATGAAACTGATGATGTTTTTATGACGCAAAAGAAATCAATAGAAAACTAACTATATGAATGCAGCCATTTTTTTTTATGAAGGGTGATCTCTGCTTGGGTTCTACGAGAACTTTATATAAAGAAAAATATTTTTCTTTTCTTTTCAAACCCAAAAACTAAAAAGACTAAGAATGCCTTAAGATGCAAACTACCCTAATGCAGGTTACAATGATGATGCAAGATCCTAAACAACCTTAATAAGCAAATGCAATACTTTATAGAAATAACGTGTCAACTTAAAACTGAAGAGTGCAAAAATTTGACAACAAATATCTCTTCAAAGCAAGAAGAACAAATTGTAAAAGATTGCAATTCACTTTTCAATAATAAAACAAAAGAAACCGTAAACCAAAAACTTGGAAAAAGAAAAACACAAGCAATGTTTTTTTTTTTTTTTTTTTTTTAACTTTTTCTTTGAAGGAAACAAAACAACTTTTTGAAGTCACAAAAGTGCCACTAAAACTCAAAAGACCAATAAATAACCATAAGGAGTCTTTTAATATTGCAAGTTATAAACTCTAAAATGAACGAAATTTGACCAAGAAAGACTACAACTTGTACAAACTAGCCCAAATAGCAACAAAAGATTTCGACAAACTAACCAAAAGGCTAAGAAATAAATACTTTCAAACTTGTCAAAAAGAAACTCTCAAAAAGAAAGAAAAGCAATAAGGCCACCAAACAAGGGAAAGCAAAGCAAGAGAACTTGAAATTTGGGCTTGAAAATTAAATTGACACCAATTTCCTGTTCTGGAAGACCAGAACAACCAAGAACTTCAAAATGAAGCCTTGAACACCAAGACACAAACTACAAACTTGCTTAAGAAGAAAACCTAGGCCAAATCTTTTCTGTGAGAAAGAGATTTTGAAAAAGAAAGCTTGCAGGAAAAATAGATTCTCTAGATAGCAGATGACCATACAACAACAGAAATCACCAAGCTACAAACCTAACTGGGCAGAAATATTTGAAAACATCATCCAAAAAATTGCATATGCAACTGTGAAAAAACACAGAAGCATGCACACGTGTTTCTAATACAGGAAACTCGTGTATATGCGAATCTAATTTACAGAAACCCTCATGTATATGCTACTATAAACAAAGTAAAAATCATATACAAAGCTTTATAAGGAAAGTCAAAAATCAAGGTTTGATCAAGAAGATCAGAACTGATGCCTAGGACACTAATGGACCAAACAATACTGCAAAAGCACGTAATCAAGAAAGTGATCCTTGATTGAGAACAAACAACCCAAACCAAGAATAACAAGATTTTTATCCCCAGTGGAGTCGTCAATTCTGTTATGGGTGAAACCACCCTAGGGCTTTGGGTTGAGAACCCCAACAGAGCAGAGGGAAAAATTCAACAAGAAATGATCAAAAAATCATTAAACATCCTTATTCTACTAAATCACGTAAGAGTGTCCTAACCCGATGTCCTTAGTTTGGGTAGACCCCGTAGGATGCAAACCCTCAGCTTCTCCTAGTGTTCTTGAAACCTGAAAATGATTCAAATAGAACATACAAGACAATAGAAACATAAAGGATATACATGATGCTAAGTTCAAATAATATAAATGAATGACTAATTATACATCAAAAAATATTCATAAATGAATTACAACATAACTTTGATGCATAAACACATTTCATATTTAGAAACAGAACAACATTCCTTTTTATTGAAGTAAGCTATAAATAAGGTGGAGCAATATGACCTGAGTATTTCTCTGGCTCCAAGCAGAACCGTCCTTCGGATTCCTTTCCCAGCGTTGAACAATCTTCCTCCATCACCAACACAAGGATATCTCAAGCAAGATGGGGGATATATATAATTAAGGAAACAAGGGTTTCCTAAAGCTTTGGGGAGTGTAGGAGGCACATGGATTCTTCAGACTTGATCAGGGATAATCTCACTATAGTATCAATATCTCATACTTTCTCCTTTAAGGACTTCCCATGGAGGTTTATTTATACCTCTCCAAGTTAGTTTTTTCAGTTGGGAAACAGTTGGGCCATGAGCAATAGGAGGTGAGTAACAGGTAAAACCCATGAACTCTGCCTGAAATTAAGGAAATTTAATTTTTAAAATGTTTTATGATATGTACATGGGTTGGATATATTCTAACCCATGTGTATGCACTTTTATCACAGGGAAAGTAACATTTTATTTTAAATATTTTGGACCAAGTTTGGAAGGAAGGGTTTCCCTAGGCCATAAACATAGCATCAGATTTACCAAGAGTGGTAAATGGTGCTATAATAGGTCTTGATTAAGACATAGGTTGGAAAAAGATGATATAGTCAGAGGTGGCAGATCTTTGGATACACCTGACAGTTGGGATAGAACTCATGGATTTTATTCTAGCTTTGGTTCTAAGAGACATCATCATCATTAGCACTAGCATTTTTATAGGAGTGAGAATTAGTATTTGCTGGAGTATTTGAAGAAAGTGAAGCCTGCTACGTTTGATGGAGATGTGAAGAAATCAGAAGATGAAGAATCATGGCTACTTGGGATGAAGAATTTCTTCGAATTTCATGATTATTCAGATAATATGAAATACAATATAGGTATCTTTAGTCTCAAGGGAAACGTAGATATTTGGTGGGAATATGTGAAGTTTGTCAAAGGTATCAGGGTAAAGGATCATAGTTGGAATGAATTTAAAAGACTCTTGAGGAAGAAGTACTTGTCAGAGAGATACTATGAAGGAAAGGCCAAGGAATTCTAAGAGTTGAAGATGGGTTCCGTGACAGATGAAGATTATATGACCAAGTTTCTAGAGTTGTTGAGGTATGTGCCTTATCTTGAAGATGATAAGACAAAGGTCCAAAGGTTCATCAGTTGATTTCCTTTAGAATTCAAATATCGAATTAAGTATGATGAGTGTCGGTCATTTGATGAAGTCATTGGGAAGCTAAATAATTTTTATGAGAAGTCTAAGTGCAAGTTTGAGCCTAAGCAGGATTGAAAATATAATGAGAAGGCTAAAGGAAAGTGGACTAAGAAGTGAGAAAGACCTCAAGATGCAGGTGACAAGGATAATGTGGCACCTTATAAGAAATTCAATGTAGTTGACAGAGGACATGGATTTCATCTTGAGGAGTAGAATAAGGGCGATGGTAGGAAGCCTTTGAGGTGGAGATCATCACTGGAGTGAGTTCTCATTGCATGAGGGTAGTACATGTCATATCTACAGTGCTCAGGAGGCACAACTAGTTGGAGATGTTGGGCAAAGTATTCCTCAAATTTATGCAGCAGTGGATAATAAGCAAGTTGTTCATCAATCATCCATTATCGAGATGGAAGGTAAGCTTTGTGATCAAGTTGTTTCCATTTTGATTGACCCTAGATCTATTTATAATTATATTGGTCCTAACCTAGTGGATAAGTGTTGATTGAATAAAGAAGTGCATGAAGAGACTTGGTTGGTGTAGTTGGCTACAGGGACCAAGATAAGAGCTCATCATTTGGTGAGATCTTGTGAATTTCATCTGAATGGTATACCTACATCAGTGCATCTAAATGTGCTTCCTTTGGGTTCATATAATATGCTTTTGGGCATGGATTAGTTCTTCATTCACAATACTAAGGTGTACTGCTATGATAATGCTATTGAGTGACTGGATGATGATGGAGAAAGGATAATTTTGTAGGGAAAGAAGAAGCCTACATCAGTGAGAATGGTTACAACTATTAAGGCAAATCATAATTGCCATAATGGATGTGTATTTTTTGTTGTTCATATTTATAGTGAAAAAGGGAAGGATGTTGAGGATGATGACATCTTGAAGAGGTATCCTATTTTGCAGTAGTTTCAGGATGTGTTTCCTGCAGATATTTCAAATTTTCCTCCTCATAGAGAAGTGGAGTTTTCTATTGAGTTGATGCTGGGAGCAACACTAACATATAAGGAACCTTACAAGATGAGCACTCTGGAGTTGGTGGAATTGAAGTTGTAGCTTAAGGAAATGCTTGATAAAGGATACATAGGGACAAGTGTATCACCTTGGGGTGCACTAGTATTGTTTGTAAATAAGAAGGAATGTACTCTCAGATTGTGCATTGATTACAAGAAATTGAATAAGGTGACTATCAAGAACATGTATTCATTGATGTAGATTGATGACTTGATTGATTAGTTTAAGGGAGTTGCAGTGTTTTCAAACATTGCTTTGAGATTAGGATATCATCATGTGCACATCAAAGAAGAAGACATTTACAAGATTGCATTTCGTACAAGGTATGGACATTATGAGTTTTTAGTGGTTCCTTTTGGTCTTACCAATGCTCCAACCACTTTCATGTGTTTGATGAATAATGTTTTTTGTCCTTGGAAAATTTTGTGATAGTGTTTATTGATGATATATTGATATACTCTAAGAATGAGGAAGAGCATGTAGAGAACCTGACAACACTTTTGAGAATGTTGAGAGAGCATCGATTGTATGCCAAGCTCAACAAATGCAATTGTTTTTTTTAGTATCATATTCATTACTTGGGACATGTTGTTTCGAAGGAAGGGATAACAATGGACTTGGAAAATATTAAAGTTATCATCTAGTGACCAACCCCTAGGAATGTGGATGAGGTTAGATCATTCATGGGATTAATGTGCTATTACAAGAAGTTCATTAGGAAATTCTCATGGATTGGCTATCATATTACATCTTTGTAGAGGAAAGGGAAGAATTTTGAATGGACAAAGGAGTGTGCATCTAGTTTTGAGCAGTTGAAGCGTTTTCTTAAAAATGCTTCCATTTTGAAGATAACAGATCCTGATAAGGAGTTTTTGTTTTTTATATATTCTTGAAAGGAAGGAATTGGTCGGGTCTTGATGTGGGAAAGCCAAGTGGTATCCTATGATTTAAGGAAGCTGAATGAGCACGAGTGGAACTATGTGACTCATGATCTTGAGTTGGAAGCTATCATTCATTCATTGAAGATGTGGAGGGCTACCCTCAATGAGTTTGAATTTGAGATCTAATACATCAAGGGAAAGGAGAACATGGTTGCATATTCTCTTAGTAGGAGAGTATAGGTGAATCACATTTAACCTGTGAGCTCTTATGGGGTAGATTTGCAAGAGAAAATATTTCATGTAGGGTAGCATGATGAGAAGTACCAGAATTTGAATCAGAGATTGCAACAATAGGGTGAAGGTGACAGGGATGAGGAGCATCATCTCATGGTAGATGGCTTGGTGACATTCAGGAACAAAATTTATGTGCCATGTAATAGTGAGCTCAAGAAGCTTATCTTAAGGGAGTTTCATGTCAAGATGAATTCAGGTCACCTGGGATATCAAAATAATTTGATAGGTATGATGAAGTTATATCATTGGATGAACTTGAAGAAATATGTGGCTAAGTTTGTTGCAATACGTTTGAACTGTTAGTAGGTGAAGGCAGAGTGTAAGCACCCAATTGGTCTATTGTAGCTTATTTTGATTCCAGAATGGAAATGGGAGGTCATTTCCATGGAATGCATTACAGGTTTTCCAAGGACATCAAAGCAACATGATTCCATCATGGTTATGGTTAATAGGTTGAGTAAGGTAGCTCATTTCACAGCAGTGAAGTCTATAAATTTAGCTAGTGAGGTAGCTCAAATCTTCATCAGGGAGATAGTGAGGTGGCATGTTGTTCCCAAGAAGATCATATTAGATAGAGATGCCAAGTTCACTTCCAATTTATGGAAGGAGATATTTGTAGGCTTGTGGATAGAGTTAACCTTCAATACAACTTATCATCCACAAACATATGGAAAAAGAGAGAGGCTTAACAAGATCCTTGAGGACATGTTGAGGATGTATTTCATGCATCAACAGATGAAGTTGGAGGAGTGTCTTCCACTGGTAGAGTTTCCATATAAAAATGGGTATTACGAGTCCTTGAGGATGAGTCCATTTGAGGCTCTCTATGGGTATAGTTTCAATACTCCTATTAGCTGGAGTGATCTAGTGAACAAGGTGCTAATTGGACTGGACATGTTTGCTGAGATGGAGAAAGAGATAAAGGTTATTAAAAGGAATTTAAAGGTAGCACAAGGCATGAAAAAGAGTTATTCAGATCAACATAAATCATTCAAGGATTTTCAGGCTAGGGAGAATATGTACTTGTGCATCAAGCCCAAGGGAAACTCCTTGAGGATTGGATCATGTGCCAAGTTGGTACATCAGTATTGTGGGCCTTTTGAGATCCTTGAGAGGATTGAACTAGTGGCCTACAAACTTGTACTACTACGAACAATGAAATTCCATGATGTTTTCCATGTTTCATTGCTTAATAGATATGTCCAAGATGTTGATCATGTGATTGATTGATCCATATTGTAGGTGGAACTAGAGGGAGAGATCCAGCTATAATGTTAGTGCATTTTGTAGAAGAAACAACTCATGCTCCAAAACCAAGCAATAGAGAAAGTTAAAGTGCAATGGAAACACTTTGGGCCCGATGAAGCTACATGGGAGATAAATGATCAGATGCAGGCTTTGTATCATTCTTTATTTGTTGGTTGAGAAGATGTGTTTGGTTTATTTGTTTTGGTCTATGTTTATATATGCATATTTGTATTGTAAATACTACCATGAGTTGTGTTATAAAACTCTAATAAGCAGTATGTTGTAAATACTGGATCAAGTTGTGTTATAAAGCTCTAATAAGTAGTATGGTGTTCATGGTTTCAACAATTTTGTATGATGTAAATGTTGCATTGAGAAGTGTTATAAAACTCCATGGGAAGCATGTTTTTCTGGTCATAATCATCATTGAATGATGAGGATGGTGTTACCCCAAGTGGGAGGGGTTTGTAACAACCCTTGGTTGATTTTCCATGTAAATAAAAATAAGACCAAGGTCATAGGATACGTATTCCAAGATAAATGGTGGGAAAAAAATTATAGTGGGCGTAAGTTGTGTTTTAATAATGGCTATGGAGATGGGGAAAAGAATTGGAAAAGGTAAGAAGGTAATAAATGACAGTTAATTATGAAAATAAAGGAAAATAGGAGAAAAGGAAGGTGAAGAGAGACAAATTTGCATGCAAGGGAAATTAGAGGAAAAATGAAGGAAAATGAAGAAAAACAAGACATCAATGATAAAAAGACATCAGAGAATAGTTCACAGTTTTTTTTAGTTCATTTTTGGATCTCTCCTTTCATTCCCTCATTCTACCATACTCTTGCACACTTAGATCATTCTTGGAGAATTCATGGAGCACTCTAGCATTCACTTGGATTTGGATAAAGCAACCAAGGAAAGCAAGGAAGCAAAATGTGATAGTTGGATCAACACCTACAACATACTTACTTTGGAGGTAATAGGTTGCATGTGTGATCTCCTTGTTGATTTTTGGATGCATGGTATATGTATGTGGTTCTCTTGACAGTGCTAGACCCACCAACATTCAGGGTGTCTCGTTGATATGAAGTCCCAATTAGAACTCTCACTATTTGGTGTAGGATTTCAATCCAGTCTAAAGGTTCAATTGCGAAATCCTTAAATATTTTCCTTGGCTCTAGCTATCAGCAAGGAGAGTGATGCAATGGTGTCTTCAAAGATCAAGGGGAGTGTGCCTGCTGAGTGTGCAGTACAACTGTCTCGAGGTTCTTCTACTACAAACGGGGGAGAGAAAAGCGAGCCTCTAAGTGAGAGGTAATAGTACCACCCAGGAAGAGACACACATGAAACAAAAGGGTTTTTCTAACATCCAATGGAATAGTCCACAACAAATGTGATAGTCGTTACAACAAACAAACAAGGAAATATTTGTTTGGTACTGTGTGGATTAGTCCATAAGGATGAGCAATTGATAACAACCATTACAACACATTCTCAATAAGATAAGCACTAAAATAACCAAAATAGTTCAACTATCTTAGTACATGTGAAAGCAAACATGAAATAAAAATGTCCATAGAATAACCTTACAAACATTTATAGTCCATGCACGAAGAACATGCTGGCCTTAAAGGCTTATGTTATTAAGAAAAAGTTCCAAGACACATGTTTACAATGTACATCACTAGCCCTAGTAGTGGGACATTGGAGCCACTCCTTGATCCTCAAATAACTAGTTGATCTCTCTAATGCCTTGTGGGAGGAGTCAAGGTGAAAAGTCCTTTTCTCATATAATGAGGGGGTATATATAACTAAGGGGTGATGCTTCCCCCCTTGTGACTCTTTGACTACCCTCATGACTGTTCAAATTCCTATGACTTTTCATCTTACATGACTCTTCATATTCATGTGTCCTTTGAACTTCCACTCTACAATACATTTGATTACAATATACATGGTCCACAATAATGATGTGGCATATGACCACTCATGACACAACTTGACATGACACTAATGACATGGACTAGCTTTATGATGTGGCAATGTCAAGTCATTGTTGCTACTGAGTGCTAGATGTCATCTTGGATATGCATTTTCTTATCCTTTGCATAGCTTGGTGATTTGAGGTCTTCAATGATCTTAAATCTTGGATAGTAGTTGCAAACTTGTGTCCCTTTGCCTCCTCCTGATAGATCTAATTGTAAGTTCAGCTACAAGAGATTCTTTAGGACTACTTCCCTCCTCCTTCTCCTTCTTCATCATCTCGCCATGACTTGATAGTGTGGTTGTTCCTGCTATTCACTCATGACGGGACAACATCAATACGAAAACTCCCTAATCTAAGATGATACATTATTATTCGTGAACTGACCTTGGGACAAGTGACAAATTGGGAGAAAGGGCCCAGTAATTTTTCATTACATAGTCCCAGCAGACAGGGAGAGAGCTTGATCACTGAGATTGCGTAGTGTGCAGCTCAGGCTTGACTAAGGAACTTTTTTGCACAGTCCTCATAAAAGAGAAAATTGTGTAGTGCCTATGGAGGGAAAAAATTGTGCAGTTGAAGTAAGAAGCAGCTGCTATGGGATCGAGCCCTGGGAGGAAAGAATGCACAATTTCAAGAGGCAAGGGGGACTGAGTAGCAGGGAGGCATGAAGGGCAGATCTGTGCATTTTTTGAAGGTAATGAGCTTCGACTAAGGAAGGGCATTGGAGGAAGCATCTACCCCATTTTGGAGGCAAAAGGAGGTTGGTATATCTGCACATTATGTAGTTCCAACAGGAAAGGGAAAATATTGAGGGTTGAAGGTGCGAAGTGTGTAGTTCATATTGGATTGGGAGGCACAACTGCACAATTCTGGAGGTCAAGGGAGCTTGCTGGACCCTGGAATTATGCAAAACAACAACCTTAGAGAATAGTGACTGTGTAGTACGTAGTTCTAGGTAGCAGGGCCACATCAAAGAGATTTGAGACCCGCAGTGAGTAGCTCAATTAGGACCCAGTGAAGCTAAGTTTCTCGGTCGGGAAGATTTTCTGAAAATGGCTAAGTGCGGGAAGGGATATGGGCTTGTGATGAACTTGAACTATGATCACACACATAGCATATTTTGATGATGTGAAAACATATATCATCAGAAGAAATAAATAAACCATTATCCTCTGTGTGGCTACTTCATGACAAGATGCGATAGACTTTAGGACAACTGTGAAGACACTTGTGCAACAATGCTCAAGACTTTGTGTATAGATGTGAAAAATGTTTACATGGTTAGGAAAACTCATACACACAAATACCAACCTTCAAAACCACTAGAAAAAGGCTCTCAAGCATTCTAAAATAGTCAAATATGCCAAAAGATGGCAGTTAATCCAATAAGAAAAAGGGGCCAAATAACTTCAAGAAAACTCATGGAATGAGCTTGAATGTTTACAAAAATCAAAGAAAAGACTAAAGAAGGCTCTGAAATTTGAGTGCAAGCCAAAATTTTGGAGGGCATTGTAGCAGCTACAACACTTGGCGACACACTAGTTGAACTCGAGCTTCTTTGTCTTGGTTAGTTTCTTTTGTGCAGGGCCTTGGTTTTTCAACGAGTATTGATTCATCATGCAGATCACTTTGGCCTTCCCACTTACCCCATGGGTAGACATGGTCCCCCCTATACCTTCTCATTTTAACATAACATAAAATCCAACATAATCACAATGTTTCAAGTTGGGGAGTGTAGTTTGGCTCATGAGCTTAAGATTTTAAGAGTATAATTTTTCATCTTTGGTGTTGCTCCACTGCCAGCAGGCCTAGACAGTACCCTGGCAGAGTCACATAGGAACACAAACAATACTCTACTTCTAGTGAGCCTAGATAGTACCCCGACACAGTTGATTGCTTCACCTCTCTATGTAGGAATCCTTTCTCTTCTTTCACATTTATTTATTTATTTAAAGAGAATTATGCATTGACACTTATTTATTTTGGGGCAGAAGAGGGATCCCGACTTATTGAGAGAAGAAGAAGTTTTTTTAATCAAAGAATCATATAGAGAAATATGATTTAGGTTTGCTCATTTATATTTTCCCCATTATTATTTTCTACTAATTTCATAAGCTTGAGAACACCAGCAGAAAAACTGAGTATGGGCATGAGGTTTCCAGATTAGCTATGGGTTGATGTTTGGACCAAAACTCTCCTAACATATGGATCATATTTTTTGTCAGAACTTCATCAGTCAAAAGATGTAACAAACACAAGGAACATGGACATAAGGCTAGCCAAATGTTGTAGTGTCACAAGAATCGTTATACTTCATCCACATACATACTTAGAAGCCACAACACAATTAGGCACAGCACTTATTCACATGACAAAACCAACACAAAATATGAGCAAAGAAACAAATAGAAAACAAAAAAATACTATGTACATAGTGTGGGGAACAACCCCAGATCTTCATTGAAAATATTTTTTAAGTCTTGGCCATTGATAGGGAGAGAGTCAATCTTCATGTTAAGTGATTGAAGATGATATGTGTCTTGGCCAAGCTTCTCGTGTACCATGTATGGTCTAATCCATAGGGACTGAATCTTAGTGTGTTTTCCTTTTTCCTCATGGGCTTTATCCCACTCTAAGACTAAGTCACCCAAGATAAAGTTATTTTTCCCTCCAGACTTCCTATCAAACCACCTCTTGATATGAATCTAGTGAAGTAAAAAATTTTCCTTAGCTTTCAACCTTTATTCCTGTAGCTTGTACAAACTACCCATCCTACGTTGAACCAAAAGACATGGCTTGCCTTGGGACTCTTGTGATAGTTGGATAGTGGGAAAGTAGATGTTCAACGGGAGCATGGCTTATTTTTTGTACACCAAGAAGTAAGGGAAGGTTCTTAGAGAGGGTTTAGGCATGACTCGGTTAGCCCATAAGGCATTCACCAAAGTAGAGTGTCAGTTTTGGTGTTCAAAGAATATGGCCTTTTTGATGATGCAGATAAGGTTCTTGTTTGTGGATTCAACAAGACCATTCCAATATGGTTAATAATTAGCTGAATTTTTCAATATAGTACCATTTTCCAATGCAAAATCATAAATCCTTAACGATGAAAAATATGTTGCATTGTCGAAAAAAGTGATGTAGGAACACCAAACCTAGAAATGGTGTTTTGCTGCGGAAAGTTGATGAAATCCTGATTGTTCACCTATTTTAGAGGAACTTCTTCTATCCACCATGTGAAATAGTCTGTAGTGGTTAGTATATAGTGGTTTTTCTTTGATGAGTGAGGGAAAATTTCCCAAATTATATCCAAGACCCACTGTTGAAAAGGTTCTTCCACTGCAATGGGCTGTAGTGGGGCTACTGACTTCTGATTTCCGCTGGCATACCTTTGATAGAATGAACACTTGTGGACATAGGCATGAGCATATTTGAATAACATAGGCTAGTAAAAGCCAACCCACATAACCTTATGTCATGTAGTGTTTCCTACGAAGTGTCCCCCAACTGGTCCGTCGTGGAGATCACACAATACCTTTTCCGAATCGTGCACCTTCAAACAGCTAAGAAGTACTCCATTGTGGTGATTTCTAAGCAGCACCCTATGCACCAGACGATATGATAATTCTTTAAGTTGCAGTGCCCTCTTCTTCTGGGTGGAAAAGTGAGAGGGAAATGTGCCATTCTCGAGGTATTGGTGCACATTTGTGTACCAAGAGTTTATGTATGTAGTGGGGGAGGCTCGCTCAATGTTATACATTTGAATCTCTTGCTCCAATTATTGTAACCCAATCATCCAATTCACCCTCCCTTCACCCAGCTCTTGTTGAAAAGGCAAGGACCTTATTGTTGGGTGTGGAAGAAAGCTAACACAACAATTCTTTAACAGATAGGGTTTGAAGTGCTTCATTGCCTTGTACACTACATAAGCATGTTTTTCCATGGTGGTGTAATTAAGAATTGGTCCTTGTAGACTTTTTCTCATGAAGTAGATAGGCCGTTCATTTTTCAGCTCATCCTTATGAGTAAGTACAATAACAAGATAGGTATCGAAAGAAAACATGTAGAGAAAGGCGTCTTTACCAAAGTTTAGGTTGTACAAAGTAGATGCCTCTACTATAGCTTATTTGATATAGGTAAACACATCTTTTTCCCTTTTATCCAATTTGTAAAGAATTTCCTTATTCACCATCTCCTGTATTGGTTTAACAAATTGGGCATATTCGGAGATGAACTTACATAGGAAGTTGATCTTCCCCAACAAAGACTACATGGCTTTCTTATTCACTGGGAAGGGAATCTACGTGATAGTCCTGACCCTGTTTGGGTCTACCTTGATCCCACTTTTAGTAATGATGTGTGCCAAGAGATTACCCTCAGACACTACAAAGATACTCTTCTTAGGATTCAAGGATATCCCGTATTTGCGGCATTGCTCAAAAATCTTCTTCAAATGGCGCAAGTGGTCTGACCACTATTTAGATAATACAGTTACATCATCAAGATAGACCACTATACTCTAGCCAATGATCCTACAGAAGGAGATTCCCATTGCACGTTGGAATGTTCCACTAGTATTGATTAGCCCAAACAACATTCATCGAAACGTGAACGTGACCTACTTTGTTCTAAATGTAGTTTTAGACTGTCAGGCTCTACCACTAGAACCTAATTATATCCTAAAAATCTATCAAGAAAAGAAAACATTATGCACCTTGATACTGTTTGCAGTATTTTCTCCATGGACGGGACATGGTAGTTATCCTTGTTTAAGGTGCGGTTGAGATTTTGGAAATCAATGCACAGGTGGATCTCCTAGGACTTCTTCCTCATAGGAACCAAGTTTGATACCCACGTCAAATGTTGCACCTTGTATATGATCTGAGCATCCAACATTTTTCTCAACTCCTTCTGTATGAGAGGCTCAAGCGTTGGATAAACTTTCCTCTGTTTATGTTGAAATAGCTTGGCCCCTTCCTTGATTGGTATTACATGCTGGATGATTCACGTCTCATATGTTTTGAGTTCACTGCCTGTCCATGTGAAGACATCACGGTACTGCTTGAATAGGCGAATGAAGGCTTGCCGCTCTTATGGTGAGAAACAAGTACTAATATTGACATATTTTGGATCCTTCACAGTTCCCAAGTTGATTTTTTTATGCGAAAAAGTGGAATTATGGATCTTGGCATTGAATAGTCCCCAGAAGCAGGTTTTACAGATCATACAACTTCTCTAATGATACCAAACCCTTGGGGATGAGGTTCCCTTTACTTGTATTAGTTGCATCCTACATTGCCTTTTCATGCTCATCCTCATTGATCGTTGCGCCTTCGAACACATTAGAGTTCACCATAAAATACAATGTTTTTTGGTTGTCATAAAAAACGTGTAAATTAGTGATATTATCCGAGACAGATGGTTTATATCGAATTTCAATAGAAAATCTATCCCTTAATGGTGGCATCCTAGTAGCAGCATTTTCCAAGGCATCTGCAACTCTGTTACACATTCTTGGAACATAAATAATATTAAAAGCTTGGAAATGTGAGATGAGTCACCATACCTATTGTTGATAACTTTTAAGATGAGGTGACACATAATGTATGGTGTTACGTACCTAACACACCATAATTTCTAAGTCACCTACCACTTTCAGGATGGAAATGTTGAGGTTGATGGCCTTATGTAAGCCCAATATCAGTGCTTCATACTCTATAGTGTTATTTGTGCACTTGAATTCCAAGCAGCTAGAGATCAACTTTTTTCTCTACAGTGGGTCTATTAAAACACAACCAGCTCCATAGCCTTCCTACATTTTGGAATCCATCGAAATACATAGTCTACATATCATATGTATTCTTAAAGCTTGCTAGACTAATCTCTGCTCAATAACAATCTGTATGATTCTAGAATGTCCACAATCACTATGTTGATATATTGGTGGACTCATCTGTTGAAGGATAAATGGATGATGACATCTCTGATTTCACCAATTTCTTGTACATGAGTCTTGTCCAATCGAATAATATGTGCATTTTTATTTTCCCATTTAGCGTTGATTTTATTGTTGGGTGTGGAGCTTGATTATATTCTTTATTCAGAGGTATCACTGCATTGGACCCCATTTCTTAATGTGGTAGTGACGCCGCCCATTTATGTGCGTTGCGAGGGGGGGAGACAGCTAAAAATATATGTAAAATTTCCTTGTAAAATTTTGTAATTTCGTAGAAGGAAACCCCTCGCTATATATGAGGGAATTGTATTGCGGCTATGTAGAGGTGTCTTCTAGGTGAGAAATAGAGATGAGAATGTGTGAGAATGAAGAGGGAATTGCAAAGGATCTACTGTAGGTTGTATCTCTTCATTTTGCTAGATAATATAAAAGGAAGGACTAGTTGTTTCTCCATGGACATAGCCCAAATTGGGTGAACCACATATATTTGTGTCTCTCTTGTTTTATGCTTTTTCTGTGTTTATATTTCTGCAATATATTTTAAGTGTTCCATTTCTCTACAATATATAATTTTCTAACATTTCTTGGCAATAGATAATGGAATGACATTAACCGATGCACCCAAATCAACCAAGCAATTGTGTACATTGAAATTGAAAATTTCAAACATTAACAAGAAAGAAAGGTAGGGTGTGTTTGCATCCATCATGAGTGCATTAAGTACGTATATGAGAGTATTAGGAGACTTACTATATCCCTTTTCCGAAGAGATAGCATTACTTGAAGAGGACATGGATATGTTTGCACGAACCTTCTTCATATCATCCACAATGTTATAATCCACAATAAGAAGACTAAACAAGGTTTCCGAGGATGGGACTTGGTTTTTGGTTTTTGGAGGAATGGTTCTTTCCTTACTATTGTCGGAAAAAATTTTCATTGAGACAGTTTTCCCAAACCTTCTCTGATTTCTTTGCGCTGAGTTAGCCAGTGGATTGATTTTTCTTGACATGTTTTGTTTGAATTTTTTCTTTAGAAACTCAATTATGGTGGTAGGCCCTTGGCTTCTTACGTTTTATTAGTTGTTCTTCTTCTGGGCTGGACCCTCACTTTGAGGCTTCTTATCGATAGTACTATTTTGGGTCATGAGAACACAATTAAACACGTTCATTGCATGGCAAATATTTGGAACTTCATTAGCTGCAATAGCTTCTTCCTTCCCTTCATCAGGTTTAGTCTACTCCTTAGCCATGAATGAATCAACAAAATACACAACCATTCTTCTCATGAGTTGGTTCCACTGTGGGCACATCTTTTTTGAATGATGCTTATCATGAAACATGCAATATGAATCTGTTCCAATTCTCTCAATATTCAAGACAACATTAGAACCTTACAAAGACTTTTGTGGATGGTTATTGCTATTGTTAGAAGTTGAATTGCTTCTGAACATGTACTTTGGGGGCTTGTTTCTCACGGTGATATCGCTTGTCCTTTGTTTGAGTTCCACCATTTCAGTGCTCAAGGAATTAATGAGACGAGTTAGGATTTCAAGATCATTTAGTTCTTTCTCCTTAGCCTTGTTCATGGAGGCTTGAGACCTCTTAACCTGTGTCTTTGGAGTGTTTTGTTGATTCATCATCCAAGATGACTCCAATAGCATGCAAGTCTCTCTCAACGGAAATAGCCTCTTCGTAGTTTTATGTCAATGTTTGTCTCAAAGTTCACTTTACAAACCATGAAATATTTATTGGCAATGAAAAAGTGTAGTAATATATGGTGGCAGAGTCATGAGGTTTTGTATTGTTGGAAAAATTATTCAAGATGCGATTGAAACTCTGATTGAAATCTTTAACTTTTTCCCTTTTCTCCATCTTAAGATTACCCATCTCCTTTAACATGGTAGGGATTGTCTTCAGCAAAACTTTCAAGAAAGATCTTCTTAATCCCGCTCTAATTCTGGATAGAGTTTGGAGGAAGGCCGTGATACCATATACCTTCTCTACCATCTAATGTACATCAAAAATTTTGCATGCAACATCATCGTAACATACCTCAAGTGTTTGGAGATGTAGGTAAAAAAATTCCAAATGATCTTCAACCTTCACTATCTTATGAGGGTCATACTTCGTCAAGAGATTCTCTGCATGCCTTTGCATCTTGTGCATAACACCTGGAAGTTCTAGTGGGCCCTGATTCATCCAATCCATATTTTGATATGTTGTGTCTTCCTCTTTTTTGTCCTCCTCTTCCTTTTCTAAATATGATGTTTCTTCTTCCTCTTGCTCTTCCTCTTCACCTATCTCGCCAAACGTTGAGCCTGAGAGTAAGGTGTTGCCTCCATTACCATTATGAAAGAGAGGAGGATCTTCTTCCCATTCCATAGAGTCTGCTAATTCTTCAAGGGTGGTAAGAACCACTTCTTCAATGGACATGACTATTGTCCCTGTGGAGGTGGTCTTGTTCTTCTTTGGAAAAAATGGAAGACTGATTACTCCTGGAATCAATCCAACAACTTTTCCAAACTGACGGGTGATGGGGCAGATGGTTCGAAGCTAATCATATGGGATTTCACATTCAGGGCTGGGCCGGGTAGAGTTACCAACTTCAGAATCACAAGTAAGGAAGGTGGAGTGAATGTTGTTTCCTTGACCAGAAGATGGAATAGTGTGGTCGGTGGACCTATCAACCATAAAATACTGGTTTCCCCCCTTCTAGCACCGGAAATCTTGACGGTGTTGGCCTGCCAACATTTAGGGGATCTTCCCGATATAAAGTCCCAATCAGACCTCACACCATTTGGTGTAAGAGTCCCATCTGGTATAAAGACTTGGTTTCCAAATCCTTAAAGATTTGCCTTGGCTCTAGCTGTAGGCACAAGAGATTGATGCAGTGGTGTCTTTGAAAAGCAAGGGGAGTGTGACTAGTGAGTGTTCAATGCAACTGTGTTGAGATTCTTCTACTACAAAAGGGGGAGAGAAAAGTGAGCTGCTAAGTGAGAGGTAATAGGACCACTTAGGAAGAGACACACATGAACCGGAAGGACCCGTCTAACATCCAACGGAATAGTCCACAGTGGTTGCGACAATCGTTGCCACCAACAAACAAGGAAATATCTATCTAGTATCCTGTGGAATAGTATGCAAGGATGGGACAATGATAACAAACATTACAACATATTCTCAATAAGATAAGCACTAAAATAACCGAAATAGTTCAAGTATCTTAATACATGTGAAAGAAAACATGGAATAAAAATGTCCATAGAATAGTCTAAGTACAAATATTCATAATCCATGCATGAAGAACATGTTGAAATTAAAAGGCTTCTATTATTAAGAAAAAGTTCCAAGGCACACACTTACAATGTACATCACTAGCCACAATAGTGGGACATTGGAGCCACTCCTTGCTCCTCAAAGAACTAGCGAATCTCTCTAATGTCGTGTGGGAGGAGCCAAGGTGAAAAGTCCTTTGCTCATACAATGAGGGGGTATATTGTTATGAACCATCTCACAAAAATATAGAAAAGATATATCAACGACTTCAAAATCAGCCTCTTTGAGGGGGAAACCTCCTTTACATTACACAAATGAACAATTCTTGGATGATTCAAATGACAAAACCTCCTTTCTATATATAGGAGTCTAAGGGGTCACACTATAATCAAAGGCAACATAACAATAATAATATAAAGGCACAACAATAACCATAGTGGGCTTCTATGGGGCACAATAATAACAACATGGGGACTATATGGGCACAATAATACAATAAGGGGGTTGCCCTAATAACAATAAGGGGTTACGCTAGTACTATAGGGACCTAACATTCCCCTCTCCTTAAAAAAGTGTTTTCCTCAACGCTTGAGTAGTCCTGGATGCTTCTGTATAAAATTATCATACTCCCATGTGGAATCCTTAGTTGGTAAGTTCTTCCACTTGATGAGACACTCTAAAATAGATCGACTCTGCAACTATCGATTTCTTTTTTTTGTGACTGCTTCCTGTTCCAATATGGTTTTTCCTTCCTCGTCAAGTTCTAACAATATTGTTTGAACTGGGATCTTCTCACCTATAACCTTTCTTAAGAATGAAACATGGAAAACTGGGTGCACTCGAAAGATTCGGGAAGCTCCAATTTGTATGCTATAGTACCAATATTTTGTAACACCTTGTACGGACCATAATTTGGTGATAATTTATTATCCTTCTTAGATTGCTTTAGAGACATTTTTTTGTATGGTTGTATTCGTAGAAATATCCAGTTACCTACATCAAAACTTCTTTTGCTGTGATTTTGATTTACCTATTGTTTCATTCTATTATGCGCCAAAGTGAGGTTATCCTTTAAGAGTTTGAGAACTTGTTTTTGATGCTCGATGTGATCTTCCACTGCTTGAACCTTATAATTTTCTTTTAAAGATGATGTGATGGACGGTGGATGATATCCATAGAGTGCCATAAATGGTGTCATTTTTGATGTAGTATGGAAGGAAGTGTTATACCACCATTCAGCCAGATGAAACCACTTGACCCATTGTGTCTATTTATTATATACAAGGCAACGAAGATATTCTTCCAAACATTTGTTCACTATCTTAGTTTCCCCATCAAATTGAGGATGATAAGATGTGCTATGAGCTGACTAAGTACCCAAATATTCCACCTCTTGTACTCCAAAGAAACATTTGGAGCTTTTTCATATAATCGTTTCTCCTCCAATAGTTTGAGAACCCTATCAACGTGTTGAACATGATCCTTCCAAGACTTGTTGTAGATTAGTATACCATTAGAAAATACTAACACAAATTTTCTAAGGAAGGGTTTGAAAATGGAATTCATCAAACCTTGAAATGTAGAAGGTGCATTGGTAAGGCAAAAAGGCATGAACAAAAATTGATAATGATCCTCATGAGTTCTAAATGTTGTTTTTGGATAGTCTCCAGTCTTCATTCTGATTTGATGATATCTTGAATAGAGATCCAACTTGGTGAAGTAAATTGCTCCATGTAATTCATTCAATAATTCATCAATGACAGGGATGAGAAATTTATCTTTAATAGTAATCTTGTTGAGCTCCCTGTAATCCAATCACATGCACCATGATCCATCCTTCTTGTGTACCAATACTACTGGAGTACTAGAGAAGAACTTTCACTAGGTTGAATAATACAACCCTCTAGCATTTCTGCAACCATATTTCAATTTCACTCTTTTGGGCATGCTGATATCTATAAGGCCTGATGTTTGGGGGAACATTTCCTAGAATCAAATGAATAGCATGATTATGATCATGAATAGGTGGGAGGCCTTTGGGATTCCCAAATACCTTGGAATGATTGTCCAAAACATTTTGGAGACGTAGAGAAATAGATGATTTCGATGTGGGAACCTCTAGTGAACATAATTGTGCAATTACACCCTGTTGTTATTTCTTTAGAAGCTTTGTCATGTTGTTAGAGCTAATTATCTTTCTCGGTTTCCCTTCGATACCCCTTAATTCAACTTCCTTTCCTTCCCAAAAAAATTTCAAGAAATGTTCTTGAAAATTAAAAGCTATCGTACCCAAATATTGTAGCCATTGGACTCCTAGTAAAACATCTGCACCACCCATTGGAATGGAAAGCATTGGACTATTCAAGACATATTTTCCCATGGATATCTTGATATTATGGCACTTTCTAGAGAAATTTATCGTTCCTCCATCTGCAATCATTACTTGACACTCTGGTGTTGGATATAGGAAGCAATTCAATTCCTTGGCTATCTTACAATTAATAGAATTATGGATACTACCTGAATCAATCAACATTGTTATCTTTTTCTTCTTGATACACCCTTGTATCTTGAGATTTTGATGAGTGTTAATTCTTGTCAATGCATTACAAGATATGGTCAGATTCATTTCTTCTTTCTTTGGGATTGATTCCTGGTCTATATCCTCTTCTTTTGACATTTCTCATTCCTTTTATTGCTCCTCTTCCCCATCTATGTAAATTAATTTCTTCTGAGCACACTTATGACCTTTAGTGTATTTGCTATCACAACTGTAACAAAGGTCATTTTCTCCTTTTTCTTTCAATTTTTGTGTTGTCAACTTTGTAGGTTTTGGAAGGCTAGGAGCAACAACACTTCCATATTTATAATTCTCAGTGGCATGATTTCTTGTTGCCATAATTTTTCTTTCAATTTTTCTTGCCAACCTGAATGGCTTCTCCAATGAATCAAGTTCCCAAAGATGAACCTCATGTTGAATGTTATCCTTTAAAGTCCCTATGAAGACATCAATCCTCTACTTCTCTGGAATATCATTTACCCTTATATTCAATTTTTGGAAGTCCTCAATGTGCTATGCCATTGAACCCTTTTGTTTGAGATTTATCAATTGGCTAAGGAAGGTGTTGCTCTTTGTATCCTCATAATGTGCTATCATTTCCTTCATGAAAATTGACCAGGTGACAAGTGGTTTATGAGAACAAATCCCTTTATACCATAAAAATTGATCTGGTTCTAAATATAAACATGCAATACATACCTTTTGTAACAGTTTCACATCATGTAGATCAAAATATTTCTCCATATGTAGTATCCATGTTATGGGATCCTTGCCATCAAACTTCCTCATATCGATCTTTGGAATATGGTGGGTCTTCAATCCAATTTTAGATTATATGAAATCATGATTAACATTTATTTTTTTCTCATCATAAGTTTCCTCTACTACCTTTTCGTCATTAGGAGGCCTTCCTTGTAGTAACTTTGTCCCACCTTCCATCAAACCTTCCATGTCTTTCTTCAAATATTCCATGCATTTCTTCAAAGCTGCTTCCCTACCATTGATATTAACTTCCATGGCACATATCAAAATATTTATCTTAGCTTCGATCACATTCTTCAAATCATCCATCCAATTTTTCTTATTAGGTGTTTCTATTTTCTTGATTTGAGTCATTCTTTTTATTGATTTTAGCGGCTCAATCTTGAATCTATTGTATCTATGAAATTTTGGATCTCCACTATTTGAAATTGCAACCTGTAGTATCCCTCTGTGTCTGATTTCCAATGCCACCAGTCTGATCGAAATTGGATTCTCCAAGAAATGGTTATGCCCAGTCTCCCAAGATTACCTGATTATATACTTTTTTAGTAGAGTAAAATTATACGAAGTGCCATGTGTCACTGTTTCGATCTTTGGACCTAAAAAAACTACACAGAAAGGTATAATCCTTCCTATTTTTGTAACTTCTTATGAAATTTCAATATGATGCTCAGAGAGAAATTTATGATCATTTTCCCAAGGTCACCTATTTGGGATTTAATTCGGGAGCCTGTAGAAACCCTAAATGTCTTGGACCGTATATCTGAAAATATAGCAAGACAAGATCATAAATTTGGACCCGATGTCCAAGAAAATTTCGGATGAAATGGGTTTTTCTTTTAGCTTCTGAAACTTTGTAGAGAAAACGTTATTTCGAAAATGACACGATGACCTGTTTGGAGCAACGAAACCCTAGAATCCAAACTTTTGATACCAAATGTTATGAACCAACTTAGAAAAATATAAAAACGATAGATAAACAACTTCAAAATCAACATATTTGAGGGGGAAACCTCATTTACATTATCCAAATGAAAAATTCTTAGGTGATACAAATGACAAGGCCTCCTTTCTATATATAGGAGTCTAAGGGGTCCCAATACAATCAAAGCCTACATAACAATAATATGGTAGGGGCACAACAATAACAATAGTGGGCTTCTATGGGGCATAACAATAACAACATGGGGACTATATGGGCACAATAATACAATAAGGGGGTTGCACTAATAACAATAAGGGGTTACATTAGTAGTATAGGAACCTAACATAGATATAATGAAGGGGTGATGCTTCCCCCCTTGTGACTCTTTAACTACCCTCATGACTGTTCAACTTCCTATCAATTTTCAACATACACGACTCTTCATATTCACGTGTGTCCTTTGGACTTCCACTTTACAATACATTTGATTACAATATACATGGTCCACAATAATGATGTGGCATATGAAAACTCATGACACGACTTGACATAACACTACTGACATGGACTGGCTTGATGATGTGGTAATGTCAAGTCACTGTTTCTGCTGAGTGATAAATATCTTCTTGGATATTTCTCTTCTCCTCTGCATAGCTTGGTGATGCGAGGTCTTCAATGATCTTAAGTCTTGGAAGATAGTTACAAACTTCTATCCCTTTACTTCCTCTTGATAGATCCACTTGTAAGTTCATCTGCAAGAGAGTATTTAGGCATGCTTCCCTCCTCCTTCTTCTTCATCATGTCGCCATGACTTTATAGTGTATATGTTCCTTCCATTCACTCATGAAGGGACGACATCAATCCAAAATCTCCCTAGTCTAAGATGATTCATTATTATCCATGAAATGAGGCTGGGAAAAGTGACAAACTAGGAGAAAAGGACTACTGACTACACATTGTACAGTCCCAACAGACAAGGAGAGAGCTTTATCACTGAGACTACATGGTGCATACCTCGAGCTTGATTGAGGAACTTTTATGTGCGTTCCTCACTAAGGAGAAAAATTGTGTAGTGCCCATTGAGGGACAAACTTAAGTAGTTCATGCAGGAAGTGGTTGTTGTGGGATTGAGCCTTGGGAGGAAAGACTGCATAGTTTCAAGAGGCAAGGGGGACTGGGTAGCAGAGAGGCCTGAAGGGTAGATATGCATAGTTTCTAAAGGAAGTGAGCTCTGGTTGAGGAAGATCACTAGAGGAGGAATATGTGTAGTTTTGGAGGCCAAGGGACATTGGGTTCTCCACACATTATGTTGTTCCAATAGGAAAGGTAAAATATTGGGGGTTGAAGGTGTGAAGTGCATAGTTCAAGGAAGACTAAGAGGCACAACTACACAATTTTGGAGGTCAAGGGAGGCTATTGGACTTGTGGAGAACCAAAACCCTTGATAACAGTGACTGTGCATTGTGTAGTTCTAGGAAACAAGACCACATCCCAGAAGGCTGTGACTACGTAGTGCACAACTCAGTCAGGTCCCAATGAAGCTAAGTTGCTTGAATAGGAAGATTTTCTGGAAATGGTTAAGTGTGGGAAGGCAGATGGACTTGTGATGAACTTGAACTATGATCACACACTTACCATACTTTGATGACATGACAACATATATCATTAGAACAAAAAAACAAAACATTCCCCTCTGTGTGATTGCGTCATGACAAGATGCAACAAGTGCAACACTTAAGATAAAATTTATGATGACTGTGACGACACTTGTTCGACAATGCTCAAGACCTTGTGTATAGATGAGACGAACATTTACATGGTTTAGACAACTCATATACACAAAGATCGACCTTATAAACCACATGGAAAAGGCTCACAAACATTATACAATAGTCAAACATGCCAAAATATGACAATTAATCAAATAAGCAAAAGGAGCCAAAAAAATTTAAGAAAGCTCATGGAACGAGCTTGAGTGTTTGCAACAATCAAGGAAAATACAAAGGAAGCCTTTGAAATTTGAGGGCAAGCCAAAATTTTGGAGGGTATTGCACCAATTACAATAGTTTCCTTGGTTATGTGTTATCATTGGCTTGGATAGTTTCCTAGATTAACATTGGTTTTAGCCTTGCCTTGCCATTTCCTAGATATACATTATGTAGTGGGTTCCCCATTTGTTTTTTCTGATTGGTTTTCATATTTCCTATGGATATGGATTGGAGAAAATTTTGTGGAGCCTTGGAATTACTTGGGTCCCCTATAGGCTATGGGTTGAGTTACTAGTCCCTAGGGCTTGACAGTTGGGATAAACACTCTATAGTTGTGTAACAACTTGGGTTCCATAGAGGTTTTGGGTCGAGTCACTAGTTCCTGAAGCCCTCAAAATTTTGGGTAGATAACAATTTGGTTGATGTTAGTGATTTATGGACCATATAGGTCAAACCAATGTGCTTGAGGGTTGATTTGGTTTGACCTTTGGAAGCCCTAGTTGGTTCTATTTTGGTTTAACCCTTATGATCCCACATTCATGCTTAGAAAATGGTGTGTTGGCGATTGGATGAAAGAGATATTTTCTTCAGCCCAATCTATGGTCAGGTGGTACATGGAAGTACCTAACTTGATTGGAATTTTCACATGTTAATATGAACCACTTTCCTATTGTGATTTATGAGCAATTGTGCTGGTTATTATGGTGATTTTATGTCTTATTTTTCATGGTTTCTATTCTGGTTATATGTTGGTTATAAGCCTAGTTCTATGATGTGCTCTAGCTATGGATTTTGTTCATGATTTGATAGTTGATTGAATGATTGATGAATGCATGGGCTAAAAAGTGTTGTTGTAGATAGCTGGACTTAGCATTTATCCTTGTTGGTTATTTTCAGATGAGGTTCAAAAGTTTATAGATATGTATTCATGACCTATAGATTTCATGTTTACCATTTGTTTTACAAAATGTCTATCTTGTACTAGGCATGTTCTGGTCAAGTTCTTATTCAAGTTTTGAATCATTAGACTTGTCATCAACTTACTTATGATTCTGGAAATTTATAGGTAGTTCTAGGTAGTAGTATGGAGGCATGCCTGAAAAAGTGGCATAAATCGTGCCACTGCATGCGCTAAACTGAGGAATTTGGGTCATAGCTCGAATCCAGGTGTATGTGTGTGGTTATAGCCTCCCATCTTCATGCATGTAGTGTTATGGGTGTATTTAGGGAGTTTCTTTTGTGAAAAAGAGTTTCAGCTTAGGGATTAATAACCTAGTGTGGTTTTCCAACTCCTGAGTGGTCTGTAGTCCTTGAGTAATGGTTGTAAGTTTTCGGTTAGCTGGCCCCACTTCCATAACTAGAACTTGGAGGTTGGGCCATATCATAGTGACGCTCAACTCATGTTTACCATGGAAATCTTATAAAAGTGGGTAAATGTGGGAGGACACATTTACATTAGCAAATTGGAGTGAAAAATGATGATTTTCAAAAATTCAAATTTGATTCTTTTACAAGGTTCACATAGAACATGCCCTTTTAGATTTTTATTTTGATGAAAATAAAGCATGAAGAACATGCTAGAAAATAATATTTTTTATTCTTTTGTTTTTACATAAAATACATATTGATACATTGACAATTATGAATACCGAACCTAGTTACAATTCTAACACTCCCTCTGAACTAGGGAGGTATTCATAATGACTCATTGAGATATTCCCAAGTTTAAGACTTCTATAAGAAATGATCTAGATTGATAAACATCAATGATGATAACATCATCATAACCAACATTTTCAAATTACCAAGGCCTTGACAAGTATGCTCTATCTCTCCAGTAGATCAGAGCACAGAGTTGAGAGGCATTTAGTAGGACACCATTGCCTCTTCGACGAACGTACTCCACCTAGGTTCACCAAAGTATGTCCTCATAGGACTATTTCCCAATCCATTGTCATAATATTTGACACAAGGAAATATGCTTCCTCTGGTCCATTCTTATATTAGATCAATGTACTTGACTTATAGATGTTAATCCTGGTCACCATATAGATCTCAAGAATGTCAGACCCTGATGCTTGTCTAATCCACCATTCTACCTACCCGTGTTCATGTAATAGAATTGCAATTGTTATTCATGGCCTTACTACATGAAACATGGAGAAAAAAAGTGCCCATCATCACTCCCTCTCAACAATGGAGGAGATATCCACAAGCCCAATCCTATCTAAAAAATACTCATCTTTTCCCTTGGGAAGGGACTTCATCAATGCATCGACTACCTATTCATTAGTGGAGAAATATTGTAGCTTCATGGCTCCATTTTACATAATTTCATGAATCATAATGTGCTTCGACCTTCCTGGTTCTCTAACAATATTCATATAGATTTTATCAATACAAGGTATCATAAATGAATCCAACATGTCATTAGATAGTCCATCAAACACTTTATGGAGACAAATTGCTTCACCATTGATTGTACAAGCTTCCATATATTCCTTCTTAATAGTGCCATAGAATCATGTTTTATTCTTTACCAAGAAACCATACCAGATCCAAACCATCAGTAGAATCCTTAATCAATGTATCCTCAAGTCCCAAGTTGTAGTGTAAGATCCGTGATGTCAAATTCAACTTCCAACTCCCTCTAAAGTCAATATCTCTTCCTTTGACTCTTGAATTCTTTAAAGAACACTATTCTTCCATCATGAGGCTCCTTTTCAATATCCTGGGATAAATTTTCTAACTGAGGAAATCATCTTAACATGATCCTCTCCCTCTTACTCGGAGAACCTTCTTACTTCCATGTTGTCATATGCTTGATTCCACAATCAATCAAGGCATACTTTCAGTTTCCATCTCTTCGGTTATTCTTGTAGTCGACATCCAGAGAGTCCTCGTGTGTTTCTACATCCTTCCATTTCTTTCTTTTCCTTTCTAAGGCATAGGTGGTCTTTGTCATAAACCTATAATTCTTACTAGGAGGCCATGGAAGAACAATTACACCCAAGAAAAACACAAGAGACTAACTGAAAGTAAGACAACAATTATGATAAAGGAAGAAAGATATAAGATACTCATATTTTTAGAATTAGCCGGAAATGTTAGATCCCTATTGATATTAGCTTCTACACATCCATATTGAATTGATTCCATTCCTTCATGGGATAATATTTCTTCTTTTATAAAAAATGTTCATATAATTGCAATTCTATGGTTTTCTCTACAAACCCTAGGATTATCCTTCAAATTAATATAGGTTTTATAAACCATAATTTCATAATAATCCTTTTACACTAAGATACATCACAACGTTTCATTCTTAAACACACTTGATTGTTGCTTCATTATTACTGGCAATTTACCTAAAAGTTGATCTTGAGGATTTCAATCCAGGAGCTTCTAGTAGTAAGAATATGTTGACTCAGCAGAAATGATAATCTGGGTCTAGACCTAGGGTTTTGTCCATAAGCCATAAGGCTTTCTTGTCCAAGCCATTTTTCACCAGCCAGGGGTTTCAAACCCTATATATCTAATGTACAAATTTTAAAAACCTTAAGTGTGAATATGCTTCTTATATCATTTCCATCAACTAATCTAGGATGACTTGTTTAATGATTATCCTTGGTCTCTTTAAATTATAGCAAAAACAACATTTTTGTCCTTAGATGTTTGGTCTTAATTTTAGTATGCAAAGAGTAGACTTCACCATTCTATATTGAGAATTCATAACTACATTATGAATATGCATCATATCCAGAAGAAGATAGGGTTGATCTATCATTCTTTAACCTTTATGTAAAGGCTACATATTTTCTTTACTTGGCTAAGCCTTCCTTTAAGCCACAATCTGAATTGTAATATAATTATTTATTATTGCCATATGAGAACATGATTAAGGATTATTTGTAAAATCCATTAATAAATGAGGAAATTCCTTCATCATTCATATCCATCATTGATGGTTTCTTCAAGAAACCCTTTATATATTTTGTTCCAAGCTTTAAATTGTAGACTTGTCATTTCACTAGTCTTCATTCTCACATTCAACTGTTACTGTAAAGTTCTTGCAAGGAAACAAATCCATGCTTGCCTAGTGGTCAAAACATATCTTCAAAATTTCAAATATATCATTAATCATCAGGCAATTTTCTTCGAAAAAATTAGTTTTGATAGCCACTTTTATTTAAGATATCATTAGATAGTGTTCAAAGAATGAATTAGTTGACTTATCTTCAAGAAAAATGCTTCTTTCAAGGTGACAACAACTCAGTTAATTTTTAGACTTCTCAGATCCAATTCAAGAGATTTGTGCTTTTTGGCCTTTCATATTTCAGTTATGAGATCACTTGATTAAAAAGGGAGTTTTGGTTTTCTGAGTTTACCTTCAAATGAGTACTCTGACAAATCTTTTCCAAAACAAATCTTTGTAAGCCCTATACAAGAGAAAATTGGCTTTCAAAGAGCATTGGAAATTTCTTCTTGCTACTGACAGTAGTTTCTAAAATGAAATATTACTTTCTTCATGTATCTCGACTTCAATAGTTACATAATATTTAGGTATATCTTAGATATGTTTGAGAAACCTTCTACAACTATATTTTGAGATTTTTTGGTTCATTTGATGTTTCTCGCTCTTTGAATTTTAGATTCTTTAGTGGATTCTACAATTGGCTCTGAGGTACTTTGTAACTCACTTAGGTTACATTGTCCAAATATCTAAGCTTCTTAAGTTTGCGATCTTCTACTTTCTCTTAGGCTCGGGGATGGATCAAGATCCTTTTATAAGAATCTCAACACAAGATTAGGTTTCAACTTGCCTATAATAAGATAGAAGCGTTAGTTTCAAACTTCTTCAACAGAATTCAATCTTTTGAGAATTGCTTAGGGTTTTGATCCTATACTTCGACCTTAATAATGTATCTTTGATTGTATTTCTATGAGATACTTGATATTTTTGAACTCGTGCAACTATTGATTTAGAAATATGGCACAAATAGATCTTGGTTTCCTTTGGATCTAGAACTTAGAATGTGATAAACCTGTTGACTATTTCAAGACTTCTCTCATAGCCTAGCTCTGATAACATGTTGAAATTTGAGTGAAAACATAATTTCTAGTCATGATAATTTCTTGTGACTGTTTATATATCTTTTTCATTTAGCATTTTTATTCATTCATTAGTTCATCAAGAAATTATACAAGTACAATGAAAAAAAAGACAAGAGACACTAGAAATTAGGCTAAAGGCCAGGGAGAAAACCATAAGACGAAAACCCAACAATCCTTTCCTTATAGAATATTTAGTCAACAAGAGAAATCCAAGTCATAGATAAACTAACCAGTAACTAAAGTGCCAAGTCAGCCCTCAAAACTCTGTCATGTTTTTTCCATAAGATAGTCAACCAATTTGCCACATGTCTGTCCTTAGATGCCTCCTTCCGAAGAGATGGTATTATTCTTGTTGCTCAAATTACACAGAAGAAATGATGTCTTAGGTAGCTTAGATCCACAAAAGTGTAGCATTACAGAGAGATCATATCCATAAAGGTACAATTTCATAGAAAAATCGGATCCACATAAGCGATGATAAAAATACTATAATCCTTAGGAAACTCACATATCACCAAGAGAGAAGGTGCCATATAAACTCATATTATTGCAAAAGTATGATGCCTTAGAGAACTTGTATACGACTGAATAATAGTTATGAATTGTCTTCAATAGATGTGATACAAATTTATTTCCAAATGATAGATAATATATTCCAATATATAGTTATTCGTCCATGTGAAGAGACATGTCCTTTGGGTAGGCCAACTTGTCTTTATGGAGGGTCGGCTTGGCAAAATGGAGGGACAAATGACACTTTTCAAAATTTCAAAATTTCTTATTATACAAGGGTCATGAAGAAAATTCCCTTTTACACTTTTACTTTGACCAAAATAAAGCATGAATAAGATGCTAGAAAATAACAATTTTTTCTTCTTTTTCTTTTACATAAAATACATATTGATACGATGGCAATTATGAAGGCCGAACCTAGTTAAAATTACAACACACACAAAAATTTGCCTAAGAGAATCTAGTGGATGTGTATTGTATGGACGTGTGCATAATGAATATGCACCTATTGAGTGTGTCCCATGAATGCAATCCATGGATACTTGTATTTAAAGGAACTTCTCTTATCCACTATAACTACCAAGTGTGGGATTCCTAACTCCATTAGACAATATATAGTCCAAGCACCTAAGTCAGTCAATATCTCTATGCAAACCTTCTCTATTATGCATAATGCATTTCTACAAATGAGGTTTCCAATGAAAACCATTTTCATCTTCCCTCACCAAGTCCCCTTCTAGGCTCCTCTTGGTACATGCAACTAGTACAAGATGCCAATGTTTGTGGTTCACCTAGTTTATGAGAGGCACCAAAATTATGCATGGTGTTATTTTCCAATAGGATAAGGCACACAAAACCAACTCTTATAGATACATCCTTTAGTCATGTCCATTTTTGTTATTCGAAGACTACTAAGGTGATCATGTGGTAGAGTCAGTCGAAGTTGCTCCTAGATAGGGCCTTACATCATCCCTCATTAAAATGTGTTGACATCCTCAGTAATATCTTAAAGAACCTAGTATCATAGGTTACATCCTATATCCATGCATTCATTTGAAATGGCCTCTTTCAACTTCTCCACATTATCCATGCTAGAATTTCCTTGGAATTACCTGCATCCAATTTGTCCCTTTGAATAAGTGCCTTTGCCCAACTTCTATCAATAGTTACCTCTAAATGTATTTCTTGATGCTGCTACCTCCTATTACAAATAAAATATAAATCCAACACTGTTGTGGCTACAATTGAAACTCCGTTAAGAATATTTTCAAAATTTCTAAGTGTCTCACCATTCAAATGTACTACTACACAAGTACGTTGACCAACTTGCCATGCTTCCATGTAGCAGAATCTCTCATACCTTGAAACAGTTGGGTGATTAATTCAATCATTATGTATAATCAATGAGGGTGCACATCTTCATACCTAAAATATTACTTTCCATCCACAATTATATATTTCCATAGAGATCTTTTGAACTAATGAAGGGTGATTTTACATGTTCAACAAATGTGCCTAAGAATGCACCCAAATCTACCTAACTCCAACCAAGTCATCCCAAGTGCACTAAATTCATCCATCAAATTTATCTCAAGTCCACCCAAGTGATCCTAAGTGCACTCAATACATCCATCCAAGTTATTCCAAGTCCTTTTAGTCCATACACCCAACTCATCTCATTTTTTCCATCCAACTTTACTTAGTTTGTCCAATCTAAATGAATATGGCTAAACTATTCTATTTCACACAACTATGCCTAAATAAATTCAAGCCAATATAGTTGCACCCAAATATAACAAAAATGAGCTTCCATGCACCCACAATGTGTCCAAGAGTTTCCAATGGATGTGCACTTGATGGATGCATCCCTAATGGATGTGCACCTAATGAGTGTGTCCCACAAGTGAAACCCATGGATACTTGTGATGAAATGATATTATCATGACCCCCACATGTGGGCTTCCTAACTCCATTAGTCCATATGTAGTCCAAGCACCTGATTCAATTAATATCTTTATGCCAATATTATTTGTAGTTCATAGTGCATGTTTGCAAATTAGGTTTCTGATGGCAACCTTTTTTGTCTTCCCTCATCTAGTCCCCTTCTAAGCTCCACTCACCACATCCAACTAGTGGATTTGTGCACCTAATTTATAAGCAAGGCATTTGAATTTTCCATTGTGTGCTTTTCTAATGGGCTAAGGCACCCAAAAATGACCCTTCTAGTTACATCCATCACACATGTCCATATGTGCTAGTAAATAACCACCAAGGTGATGATGTGGTAGAGGAAGTTGGGCCACTCTATGATAGGGACTTACATCCCCCCCACTATAATTTTATAACATCCTTAGTAACATCCTAAAGGCCATGGCATTCTCCACATTTTCTACTTAGATCCATGCATTCATCTACAATGGAATATTTCACTTGCTCCACACTATCCATGTTAGAATTTCCATGCAACGACCCACTGTCTAATTTCTTCATTTGAATAAGTTCCTTTGCGCAACTTCCATGAACAATTCCATTTGGATGTCTTTATTGATGTTCATACCTACTACAAATATAATCTAACTCCAACACGACTACAACTACAATCCAACCTTCATTAAGAATATTGTCAAAAAATTCAAGTGTTGCACCATTTGAATGTACTACTACATGAATACCTCGACTGACATGCCATCATTCCATGCATTAGATCTTCTCATTCCTTGAACTAGTTAGATAACCAATCTAAAAGACATGTCTAGTCCATGAGAATTCACATCTTCATGCCCAAAATAGTATATTCCATCCAGACTTCGATCATTCTATACAACTCTTTTGAACTAAGGAAATTTCACCACCTTCATCTTCATAATGCTAAGTTATTCAAAATAGAATTTTCCAAGGCACCTATTGGAAATTTATTCACTACGCCGGGGGGGTGGTCATGAATTAGTAGTGAAGATGTTTCTTAACTTTTAAAACTTTTTCAATTAATGAAACACACATTCGTTAACCCATCAATATATTAAATCATATATCAAAACACATGATAACCATAAGAGATAACCAAAGAAACATGCACAAGAGGACACAACATTTTATGGTGGAAAAACCTCTTCAGGGCAAAAAACCACCCACTATTGTTGCTGCTCAAATCTTCTACTATGCTGAACAAATTTTACATAGAGGATCTACCACCCAATAGCTAGAAGACTCAACTACTTAGAAAATTTGCTAGAAACATAAAACAGAAAGAATCTTCTCACATGAATCTACAAACAACCATTCCCAGGAATCGACCATGACCAATGAGCCTTACCAAACTCTGATTGGACTCTAGAGAGACCTTCTTTCTGTTCAAATCTCATTTCTAAAAGGATCCCACCTTGTCTACACATTGTCTTTAATGAATCCTCACACCTTCAACACCTCCATGCGAACCACGTTAAATGCATTTTCAAACTAGGCTCTCAAACTTGCTCAACATGAGCAACCCACCAGCCTATCTCTGATATGAATTTAAAAATGATAAATTGAAGTATACACACAACTCAACACAACTACAAGATATAATTATCTATGCAAAATTATTGCAACACTCACTCACTCCATCCATACACTAACAAAATCAATATACACCATACAACTGCATAAAATCTTTGACTGAATCATACTTCTGTTGATATATCCACTCTTCTTCACACACTCTTCAAGCTCCCACAACGATGACATATTATTCTCAAGCGAACCGACCAAATAGAATCATGATCTCCATCTATGTAAGCTTTTGTTATGATTAAAATAATTAATTCCAATTCTGTAGTGGAGCTATGTTCATATGCTGGAAGTGGTTTGGTTCAATGGTACTTGACTCAATATAGCCACTAAATTCATTTACTAATGAACATTATTTTTTAACCATATTCTAGAAGCACAATAACCTTTTTCCAATCTTTACTGATGAGTCCTGAACAAGATAGGTTAGAAAAAACAAATAAACACCTGATAAGCGCAAGAAATGCAAAGGAAATTTAGTGAAAACCCTCAGTCACATGCACAACATAGGATCCATGTGATTGAAACTACTTAGTTTTTCCCATAGGAAGACATGCCAATGATTGAAGCTTTCAGTTGCTCCCATAACACTTTCATGAAAGCAACTGTCACAGAGGATGACTAAAAACACTTTTCCTTTGTTCAGATTCTTCCCAAACTTGGTCCACTACTTGGTCATAATTTGTAAGTCCTCAGGAAGCCACTGTAACATCTACAACACTCTAGCAATCCACTCTAATAACTTCATCATCATCGCAAGTCAAACTAGGTTGACATGAATGTCATCCATCAACTCTTCCAACACTCAAGTAATCAACCTTCACCACAACCACTAACATCTGCAACCTTCAATGATAGACCTTGTAAGACTAAGAAACTGATCATACTAGACAAAACCATCCATACATACACCAAGTACCACAAACATGAATTAACTGTCTCTAGTACGGTCAACTAGGTATAGTAGCTCCACAACCTTCCAAGGCATCCACACACAAGCCAACAACCTACACTAACATTTGCAACCATTTGCAACTATCAAGATGAGGTTTGCAACCAATGCACAAGCCAAGTACCATCTCACTAGCAAGAGCCCAATACCTGTACCAATCAACCATATAGCAACTCATCCCCACACACACACACTAGAGACCATAAAGCAATCAACCATATGCATACACAATCACATACTACGAGGTTGACATCAATTCCATCCAACACTAATGCTACTAGGTTGACGACAAAGCCAAATTGGTCCTGACCTAGGTTCAGAGTTTATTGCGCTAAACAAAACCCTACACTACTCGCCCTTTCAGTATCAACCCACATAGTGCACGCTAAAGTCTCACTTGAAGCAGTATGGGGGGATGCTAGAACTAAGTTTTTGCATCAAGAGATTAGTGTGATGTCTTTGATTGCCCAAGATCTGCCTTCACGCAGATATATAAACCCCTAGGGCTCAGTGCTGCAACTCCCTTTAAATGTCCTCTAGACCTTCATGAAGGTCTATGATAGGTCTTTTCGAAGTCTCAACAATTGAATCATCCACTTGCGCGTATCATAAAATAACCCTAGATCTAAGCTCGCGCGAATCTACTTAAGTATTTAATAAACATAAAATAATGTATTATAATCTTTGCAAAAGTACTTAACATGCATTGCGTACAGTTATTAAGACTTATCACATAGATTCATGCATCAATAGATCATTATTTCATAAATACATTTGTTTAATCATAGCATATATCGCAAACATAAGTAAATATATAAACACAAGAATTCTTCAACAATCTTCTTTATTGATCTTTAATATGGGGCTACAGACTCAAAACTGCCCTACGAACGTGCTACGCACTCAGCTCCAAGGGTTCGCGCACTCAACTGCAGACTCTACTCTAGGCCTCTAAGAACTCATTTGTAGAGCCTTTCCCTCCTCTATGACTCACTTCTATGTGTTATCTCCTATCGACCCATTACATCCATCATCATCAAATTATGCCTTAGAATTTCTAAGACACACCTATTTATACAATCCCATGGTCCGCGGACCATGGGTGGATCTCGAAATAGACTCAACTTTACATATTCAAGGGGCTAAAACCCCTTTTACTCCTAATTACCTACGTGCTTTTCACAAAAATTACATCAAAAGTTGTGCTTTTAACCCCAAAACTGATCCAGGGGACCCCATCCCAACATCCCCCCAACACAAAGCTCATGACTCGCCCTCGAGTCACTCAGGTGGTGCTACAATATTGCTATGAATATTCCCCAGCTCACTTGCATGAATGCAAACTTGGCAGTGCTTTGTGTAGCTGCCTGCTTGACCTCTTCCACTAGCTGCTCGGTAGATGGTCCTTCTACGACCAGCTTCATCATTTGTTGTGTCTACTGCAAGCTCGTCAAGTTCTCCTGAATGTTGGATGTGACCTGGTAGGCTTCTTCTAACCAAGGTCCCAACCTGACCTTAATCACAACCTCCTTCTTCTGGGCTACTTCTACCTATGTGAGGAGTTGGTTCCCCTCGTACAACTTGGCGAGGCATTGCATTGGAGCAACTGAGCACATCATCACCTGATCCTCATCATACTACTTCTGTAGCTCATGAAAATTTGTATTAAATATCTGCAAGTTTAGGTCTTCTTGTAGAGTCGTCACCAATTCCATTGCCTGCTCAAATAAGATCGAGTAGTCAGCGATTGTGGCATCCAAAGTGACCATCCCTTCTTTTATAGTAGCTCCGCGCTACTCCCTAACCTCAAGCGGAGTCATATGCTATAATTTGAGCTGCAGCTCTGTTATTTTCATGTTGAGTTTGAATTGAACTTGTCCAAATTCTAGCTTTTCATTGTGGACGCCTACAGCTAACTTTTGGATCTTAGCTTCTGGCTATGCATCCTCTAGAATGTGAAGTTTTGGCATAGTTTTGCGTGCCTCTACAACCGTGGCCTCCAGCCTGGAACTATGTTCCTGCATGGTTTCCTTCTCTTTCAAGGCCTACATTTTCTTGGTGAACATCTATTTGTTGTTCACCCTGTATTCACTAATCAAATTGAGAGTGCACTCCTCCCGAGTTCTTAATTCTTCTGTCTCCCCTCCCTACAGCGCATGAAGAAAATTATTGGGGAGCACTGCAATGTTCAACCCAATGTTCTTAATGGTACTTAGGATTATGTGGTCATCGACCGACTCTGTACGTAGGGACCCTTCTGGTAAAGCAATAGTTCGAAGGTCTAGGGTCCTTACCAATTCCGTAGCTTGACTCGTCCTAGGTGGTAGGCTCACTTGTTCTGTGCTCGCTTGACCCGCGCCAACTTGTATCCTATTATCTTGGATCTAAAACTCACGCAGATCCTTCTGGATGCTCCCCAGCATATGCATATGCTATTGCTTGAATTGTTGCAACACTTCAGTAGTAGTGTCCTATATTTTGTCATCAATCTCGTTGAGTTTGCCCTCCGTCAGTATCATGGGATCACCCTATGATTTGTCCAAATTTTTCTTCTTGCAGGGACCTTCCCGTTGTTCTTCTCCACCACCCTGTTCAAATTGTTCTTCCTCCTCAGTCGTGAGTGAAGGGGATTTGCCACTTTGCTATGATTTGCCCTGATATTTCTTAGCCTGCTCCTTAGCAATGCACTCCTTCTCCATCCTAGCCTTTTCTGCGGCTTCCTTTTTCCATTGCACGACCAGATTTTGTGCAACCTACTTGGTTGCATCCTTTCTTTTCTTTTTTCCAAGCTTTCCATGCCCTTATTGGTTCCAACATCCAAGCCTGATGGGGCACACCACTCTGCTAGCCATCGCTTGACTACCTCCTGTATATTTGTATCTATGACCTAGTATAGTATATCATACCCATTTTTTTGTGGGTTCTTCCGTGCCTGAATGTAGACATGGTGGAAGTCAGCCTTGAATGTGGCATAAGCTAACAACTCCTCGTACAAGGTTAGGGACAACCTTGTGCATTGGTTGATGGCCATGCGAATGCTTGCCTCGATAAAAATCACGGGTGCTGGAACTTCGTTAATGTGACACTTCCTCATTACCTTTCCTGTTAATATTTGTGTCAAAATATGCATCGTGGGATCATTTATGGAAGTCATTAAGTATTTGTGTGGATTTTTCATGAGGGAAAACTCCTTCTTCATCTTGTTTGCCAAATCCTTTTCTCCAGCCTTTCCACCAAACTCCTTAGCTAGATTCAAACCCTCTCGTGGCAGGTGCATGATCCTGTGGATGAGCATGTCAGTGATGGATACAAGCCCTCCTAGCCATAAGCACCCATCATGCACTAGAGTAAATAATTGATGCACATAGGTTGTGTTGATAGTGGTGCGGTGATAATGGGGCACCCACAACAGGTTCAACAACCTCGAAGTTTCTACTCCGTGGATCCATTCCATTGTCTCTAGCTCGGTGACACCTGAGTCTAGGTGGTAGACGCGCTTCATATAGTTAGTTGTCGCTAGGTGAGGGAACTTCTCATGGGTTTCCATGTCCCAGTCTTCCATTTTTAGTAAGGGGATCCGTGTAAGGCGCAAACCTTTGAAGGGCACCTGCTCTGGCAACAAGGGCATAGAAATGAAAAATTTGTCTGAGTTTGGGTCCTTGGTGACCTTTCCCTTCCCCTTGCGAGGAGGTATATATTCAGGTAACTTGGTAAGGGGCTCCATTCCCTCAATGTCTATGTGCTCGATACCCTGTCCTTCCTCAACCCCTAGATTGACAACTCTCTTGCGCTGCTTGTCTTTCTTCTATTTTTGAGTTACAGAGTGTTTTCTGGGTGATTCACACACCAGCATCGACTTCTTCTATTTATCCTTCTTTGGTTTCTAAGTTTCTCTAACAGGGGTTGGCTTTAGCCTAGGCAACCTTGGCACCACAAGAATAGGAGCCGGAGCCACCATACTCACTACCTCTAGAGAAGCTCCTTTAGACGTGACATCTCCCCCAGTGCTCATAGTCTCAACAGGACTTTGTCCTAACATGGTCTTAAGGATGAACTTCTAATTCAAGTCCGATAAATTGGAAAATACAAGGCTCATGACCAAATCCTCAAAAAATGAGCAGTTCATAAGCAACAGACAACACAACTCAAAAATCTAAGGGTGCAAAGTGTTCTCTATTGGACTGGCACACATAATTTATAGGGGTTTTTGAATTCAAATCTGATCATTCCCCTCAAAATTCGATCATTAATGCTATTTTGGCAACATATCCTCAAATATTTTAGCCTTACATGTCTCCAGCTTGCTCCTCTTAACCGTCTTCTGGCTATGAAATCGTGAATAGTGACTCTAATGGTAAATTTCTTGTTGTACTACACAACACCTCCATCCATAGCGCAGCTTCCTGTGCGTAGCTTGTTATACTGCAACTTCACCATTTTCTTTGCAGCTCGTCTGCCACGTAATCCTTCAACCCTGGTAGTGTAGTTTATAGTCCCATGCTCCCTTACAACTGCCTGGAGTACTAATACTATCCTGCCGCCATATAGTCATTACGCAGGATCCCCTCTATATGGCTTCAATCGACTTCCATTCACCCTTCCTGAAAAAGGTTCCCCATTCAGCTTCGCGAGCTGAAATGCACCTCCATCTGTAACCTCTTTGATAACATATGGCCCAAGCTAGTGCATCTGAAATTTCCCTGGGAATTTAGGGAATTTACTATCATATAATAATACTAGATCATTTACCTTGAAGGTGCGAAGATTGATGTGTTGATCATGTCATGATTTTTCACGTTCGTTATGTACTTCCTGATGGAATCCAGCTAAGAATTTGTCTCCTTCAAGCTCCATCAGTTGCGTGAGTCGTTCTTCCAAGGTTGTGTGATCTTCCATACTTGTGAAAGCCATGATGCGTAGACTAGGCACGATATATTCTATAGGCATCACAACTTCTACACCATAGACCAATCTAAAATGTGTATTTCCTGTCAGCTTTTTACAAGTAGTCTTGTACGCCCATAGTACTGCAGGTATGCACACATCCCAATCATTCCATTGCGTGTTGCAAATATTGTCAGCACATTCTCAAAAATCTTATTAAAGGCCTCAATTTTTCCATTAGCTTGAGGATGATACAATGTTCTCTTCTGATGATAGACCTGGAACTCCTTAGTCAACACATTGATTGCCTCATTTAGGAAGTGCGTACCACGATAACTCATCAACGCTTTTGGGTAGCCAAATCTAGTTAACACATATTCAACTTCAACTTCGCGATGCCCCTCGGCCTATAGAATATTTGAGTTCTCTATTTGTGGACCTTGAAATTTGTGATGCCCCTCGGCCTATAGAATATTAATATTTCTTGGATCTTCATCCTCCCCTTCCATGGTCACATTGTAGCATTCCATTCTAGTGCATGGCACAACTAGGTGCTCAAATTTGGTTGAACCCACTCCAAAGGTTCCTGTGGTATTCTGAAGATCGCTACCTTGATCTCTTGCAGAGATTCATCAATGCTCTTGAGCCCAGCCTCAAAACTGAAGGTCATTAAGAATCCTTCCCTTAATATATCCCACTCCGCAGTGCCATGGCAAAGCTCTATTTCTAGATACTAATTCATAGGGATCGTATCCAAAGTATGACAAAATAAGTGCACCCACTCTGGCTACGGATCCGTTCCATAAGCTTTAGTTCACTTCGCTAAATGATCACGTGGATCATTTCTCCCATCATATTTATGAGTTAGTCAAACTTTAGGACAACCAAATCACAACCTCATCATCCTTCTGTAATCTTGCCATTCATCGAAGTTGTCCTTGTGCATGCCCCACCATCATACGAGTGTACGAGTGTAGCGTGCAACGCTAAATCTAGTGCTTGGAATCGATGATCCTTAGGGACTTCTCATTCAAAGGAATCCAAAAAATTATCAACGTTAGTTAAACCATCATAATAGGGTAAATTTATTACCTCTGATGACACACAACACAACGATTTAGTCATCATGTTGCAACGCAACGTAGATACTTCATGCAACCTATTCTGTCAGTGCTCCAACTCTTCATCTAAATCTGAGGTACATGAAATTTCCCAGTGCCATGCAATCCCTCCACCAGCTATTGGATTAGTCTAGTATTTATCTCATGTTGTTATTTTGTGGATCTGATCCAAGTCATTCACTCTCCTCATAGTCGCGGACCGGTTCAGTATAGTGCCACCATTTCTGCAAGGTCCAACTGTACTACCACCCGAAGTGATTTCCTCTCAAATGACATTGTCCTCTTCTTCAAGTTGATGACTCCATTCATATCTATGGCCCAGTCAATTCCAAGGAGTGCAGGGTATGGATTTATATCGTCAACGATCTCTATTACCTCAAAATCAGCCAGCATACTCATACCTTCTATATCTAATGTTACTCCATGTAGTTGTCCCATAAGGATGATCTTTTGTTGATTTTCCATTCTAAGCTGGATCAGAGACCAATATAGCGCAGGCCTCTCCATTCTCTCCCATGTCTGGTTAGGAAAAATGTTCGCATCAGACCCTAGATCTAGAATGACCTGGTCCATCTCATATTCTCCTATTTGTGCAGTGAGCCTCATCTCGCGTGATGTTCTTGCCTTATGTTTTCCAATTTTTCTAACCACACAGTGTCCATCGGGGGAATTTTCTTTACTAGAACACTTGTTTATCAATTCCTGTAGGTCTTTCATAGCCTTGCTATCATGCAGAAGTTTCAAACAGGTCTCTAAGAACATGGTAAGTATAGAGGGATCAACCTTTGTAGGCATGTTGGTTTATAGCACTTTGTTCTGACTTCCTGAGGTAGATGCCTCAACGAAGCTTTTCTTGGCCTCCATAAATGTTTGCTTCACGTGCTCCAGATTGAACCCAACTTCCTTCTCTAGGGCCTTGCGGACCCATCTTGTCTCTTCAAGCTATTTTCCCTTATCATCCCAAGTTGTAATCTTGCTTCTCAGCACGATATTCACATTTGGATCTTCGTTGCGGGGCTTATCTCTCATCATTTGTAATTTTTGTGTAGGTTGTTCAGGCTGTGCCTTTTTCTCCTACATATTAGCTATCAATGCAAGGCATTCTTCTATAGTGTGGTCAAACTGGCTGCAATATTGGCAGGACAAATGTGTCTAATTTTGAAAATCCCATGCGTAGTTCCCTGGTGTCCCACAGTTATAGAAAATAACCTGACCGTGACCTCTACCAGGTCCTCCTCCTCCTCTGCCTCATCCTCATCCCTGATATCCTCCGCGCACTCCTCCGGTGCCCTGATCCGAAGGCCTAACTTCTACTTGCATTCACTAGGTAGGCGTTCTTTCCATCATTAGTTCATAGTTGCGACAATGGTGCTCATCATGGCCCACTTATTTGCAGAAGTTGCAGAACAACTGTTGCAGCATCTGAACAAAATCTTGAAGTAAATGGCAATTATTCGTTGCTTGTTTTCTAGCCACATGATAAATAGCACACCATAGCGTAGCCCCCGCACTTGGTCCTACTGGAGCTTCTGACCTCAGGTGAATTGGTTCCCCTCCTATGATATAGTTCTCAAATACAAGACAATGGTTTTTATCATACCCTTGGCTCTTACATTTCAAGCACTAGAATTCCTCACATACCTCAAGTTTAGTCTCCTTCTCTTTCTTCAAGCTCTGCTACTCCAAGTAGAGGTTCTGCATCTGGGAGTTGTATGCAATCTCATCGTGATTTTTAGGGCTTCTACTTGAGTTCCTGCCTTTTTCTACGAAAGAGAAACCCTCAGGTGGGGAAGAAGCGAGGCTATAAACCACTTGTTGTGTTGTCCATCTATAAGCTGCATATTAGCTTCGCAGATCACACATTTAAACCTTTGATCTAACTCCCAAGGCATTTCATCAACCCTCATCATGATTTCCTTATATCCAACCATTGACTGTGAGTCAAACTTAGGATTACTAAACTCTTTGTTTAAAGCATCCTTAGTCTCTGCTAGCATCGCTACATGATGATGAACACAATACTTAATATTAACAACATCAGTGCATGATCCTACAAAGCAGTAACTAACTGTGCATTCTTTATGTTATCATTAGTGATCTGCTACGCAGTCCACACAACATTCACAAAAGACCAAAACTGATTTGTATCTTCACTCCTTATACCCTTGAAAATTGGTAGATTTATTGAGTTCGACATGTTGAACGATGGTGGTGGTGGCAGAGGTGTGGGAAAAGGTGTCTGTTGTGGAGGTGAAGGTAGACATGGAGCAGATGGTGATGTATCCACGAAAAACCCTATCTTATTAGCTCGACAACACTTGGTGGTGAGGCCTGTACTATTCCCTCGTCATCGCTCGAAGGAGGTCCAATCAACGACTATATTCAGGACCTGCTTTCTCTCGATTTCTAAAGAGTTTTCCACTTCACATAGCTCCAAACATCATGTAAATTAAATAACCTGTTTCTCACACAAGAGCATCCTAATCCAGGTATTCAAAGATCTCAGGTAATTACCTCACGATCCCTTGAAGAAGCACCACTGTGGTTCATTATAGTTGATTGAGGTATCAATTGTGAATTCTGTAACAAATCCGATTGAGCCGGTGGTCAAAAGTGCACGCTATCTTGTCTTCAAAGGCTTCTAATCATCATACCAACTCTAGAGTCCACACTATTGGACCTTCAAGTTCCCACCTTCCTTGGTTGTCTGAAAACTTAGCTATCCACTCATATAGTTTGATTGGGAAGGTGCAGAAGAAAATTTTGTGTATTTCCATATAAAAATACCTGTCCAACCATTTCTCCTTTGACAAGCACTCATTCTTGTTCTCATGTGTTGTGAATTCATGAATTTTTCTATCCAACCAATTTTCAATTTCCTTCTTGGTCATATTCTAGTGATGTGACATCACACATCTCCTTAAGCAGATCTCGGTCCCGGCAACGAAACCATTTGTTGTCTTAGTGGGTCCTAGCCCAAGTTTAGAGTTAATTGTGCCAAACAAAACCATACACTACTGGCCCTTTCGGCATCAACCTGCGTAGCACAGGCTAAATTCTCATCCAAAGTAGTATGGGAGGATGCTGGAACCAAGTTTCCGCATCTAGAGATCAGTGTGATGTCTTTTATTTCCCTAGATCTGTCTTCGAGCAGATCTATAAGCCCCTATGGCTCAGTACTGCAACTCCCTTTAAACGGCCTTTATACCTTTTCGAAGGTCTATGATAGGTCTTTATAGACTCTCAGAAGTTGAATTATCCACTTGCGCGTATCAAAAAATAACCCTAGATCTGAGCTCACATGGATCTACTTAAGTATTTAATAAACATAATAGAGTTTATTATAATCTTCACAAAAGTACTTAACATGCATTGCATACAATTATTAAGACTTATCCCATAGAGTCGCACATCAATAGATCATTATTTCATAAAGACATTTGTTCAATCACAACATATATCACAAACATAATTAAACAAAAGTAAATAGATAAACACAAGAATTATTCAACAATCCGCTTTATTGATCTTCAATATGGGGTTACAAACTCAAACTACCCCGCGAATTCCGCTGGAGGGGTCCGCGCACTCAATTGCGGACTCTACTCTAGGCCTTTGTACACTCAGTTGCAAAGCCTTTCCCTCCTCTATGACACACTTCTCTGTGCTATCTCCTATCAACCCATTACATCCATCATCATCAGATTATGCCTTATACTTTCTAAGACACACCTAGTTGTTCAATCCCATGGTCCACAGACCACGGGTGGATCTCGAAACTGAATCAAATTTACATAAACAAGGGGCTAAAACCCCTTTTACTCCTAATTACCTACGGCTCCGCATCCACAAGTCACGAAGACTTTACATCTTTTCACAAATATTACATCAAAAGTTGGGTTTTTAACCCCAAAACTGACCCAGGGAACCCCATCCCAACAATCAACCTTCACCACAACCACTCTAACATCTACAACCTTCATTGATAGACCCTGTAAGACTAAGAAACTGACAAAACCATCCATACAAACACCAAGTACCACAAACATGACTTAACTATCTCTAGTACTGTCAACTAGGTATAGTAGCTCTACAACCTTCCAAGGCATCCACACACAAACCAACAACCTGCACTTTTCTGCAACCATATGCAACCATCAAGCTAAGGTCTGCAACCAATGCACAAGCCAAGTACCATCTCACTAGAAAGAGCCCAATACCTGTACCAATCAACCATGTAGCAACTCATCCCCACACACACACTAGAGACCATAAAGCAATCAACCATATGCATACACAATCACATACTATGAGGTTGAAATCAATTCCATCCAACACCAATGCTACTAGGTTGACATCATAGCCAAAGAAACAACTAAGCCATAATGCCAACAATCTCCCCCTTTGGCATTGATGGCAACCCCAGCTAAACCAACCAACTATTTTATGAAAAACTCCTCATTCACTCCCCCTTTGACATCAATGGAAAAGGGTTGAACTCATCCAAGTAAGAATAGATGAAAGAACACTACTACCCTTGGACACTAGATGTGTCTTAATAAGCAACAACAACTATAACCATCAACATAGTGTGGAAAACAACATATTATAACCAACAACACAATATGAACTTGTAAGGTTAGACCATAATCAATCAACATACAACAATACTCCCCATGGTAGCATGAAATGAAACAATAATAGTAGGAGATCCCTTTCTCTCTTGAAGCAGTAGCAACAAATTCTCCATGAGCACCACCTTGAGCCAACAACAACACCACTCGACTCAATAATATCATGTGAAACAACATAAAATACCATGAGTAGCAAAACTCTCTCCATCAACAACATAGCAGAAGAAGCAACATCACTCAACTTAGTAGCACCAACCAACAACAACAAACCATGTATGATTAACAACAAAATATTGGATATTCTCCCCCTGAGAATTGTCATCTTGTAACCAATGCCTTCTGGCTGAAGGTTACACCTCAAGGACCAAGGGACTGACTATACAACATGACTGATATATAGTACATGACTGAAAACAACATCCATCAACCCATATGAATGAATTCCCTCATCAATGAATACTAGACATCAATGTAGGTTTTAACCCCGTATAGAAATTACCTGCATACGAATTCTAAATCACAAAAAAATAAACAATGCGAGAGCATAACACATATACATAGAGATTTTCCCCTGGATCCCAAAACTGGGACTACCAGCTTGATTTTTCATTATATTCCTTTCATTGTTACAATACA
>APFE031586497.1:0-13996 GCA_000404065.3 Pinus taeda | reverse complement strand
GGGCACTTCAACCCCAATCATAAATGTCCATAAACTGAGGGCTCCTAAGTCCCTAAAAGTGTTGCTTCACTTCCTAAAGGAACAAGGTCAGCTGATTACATCATCTCCAAGAAGTTCTCCACTGCAAACTGCTCATAAATGGTCAAAACTAGACCATACTGAAAACCCAATGCAGAGGGTGCGATGCATATCACCTTCCCAGTGTATAGGGTGCGATGCATACTGAATGGCTCCTCTATAGGGTGTGATGGTCAGGAATGGACAAATGGCAGGGACAAAATGCGAGCTGGAAGATCATGGAATATTCCAGAAGCTTCCCCTCTGACACTTGCCTCTCTGTTTTCGAGCAGGGATGAGTAAGAGATCATCATTCTCCAAGTGGAAGCAGGAACTATCAGAGAGAGGACACTAATCAAGACCCCAGAAGATGAATCACCTCCCTATAATCATCTATATATGGATCCCTCATCACAGAGATCCAAAGGCTATAATTTTGTATCTTATAGAGAAGTGTTGTTGGTTTTCTAGTGTATATTGATAGTGTTGGGTGATCTAAGCTTTACTTGAGGTGAAGAAGGGCTTTCTAGCTGGAGGATGATGCTGGGTCAGAACATATGGTTGTAATCTTCTTGCTACTTTTTATCTTAATAAATCTATTCAAGTTTTCCTCCATATTCTTGTATGTTTACTTATATATGCATTTGTATGGTTAACACACATCTGGTCCTATGTTATTTATGAATATAGATCTTTGTTCTTCGATAGTAGTATGTTGTTGTGATTCCACAGGTGCTCTTTGAAGCTCGGCAGTCGAAGAAGCGACAAAGCTTTATCAAGAAGGAGAGGAAATCAAGCGCAAGACTAAGGTTGGTCTCCTTGGTCCCCCTCTTGTCTATTTTCACAAAGGAAAACGAAAGTATACTTTACTTGTTTGTTTCTAAGATAGCTACCAGTCTTAGTGGGAATAGCAGCATCCGAGTGGACACTATTCCCAGTAAACTTACAGACGGAGCCTGAAGCCAAGCTAGCTAGCCTTCGAACTGCATTTGTTATACAAATGCAAAGTAGATCAATGTTGCTTCATTCTATCTCTGGGTTTTGTCTATGAATTAAACAATCGATCTGCAAACAGTCTAATTGCCCTAAGTGGTGGCTCTAGTAACCTCTTTAGATCACCCCTGTGTTTTGCATATACTGAACATTACTTACTCGCCCTAAATCCCTGAATTGAATTGCAAATTGTGAGTAAAAACTTGTTTAAAGTCTCGCACTGGTACCATTGCACCCTGCCTTCAAGGCAGTCTGTATGCATCACACTTACCGAGTGCAGTAGGTGCGTTGCATACTGAATTCACAGTGTGACAGGTGCGATGGTCATGGAAGGTTAACTTTACCTTCAAACTGTGGTTTTTTCTCACTGTTTTCAGTCCTATTCAGGAGTCTTGTTGCCTATGGTCAGTGTATTTCTGTGAAAACCCCCTTCTCTTACATTATTCTGCCTCCATACTACAAAGAACTGTAAGTGTTTTTGTGTATTGTGCGCCATTTTCAGTTCTCTTTTGCAAAAAAGTAGCATAGTCGAATTGTCATTTCTTGATCTGAAAGTGTCGTAGTTGTCGTTTTTAGTTTTAGAATACAATCCCATTGTTCTTGATAGTCAATTATACAGTTACTATTGCATATGATTTGAATTAGTAGTTTTTAAAGTGTCGAAAAGCAATTTTCATTTTCGAAAAGAAATTTGTTGAGTATTGTCGCTTTGAAAATAATTCAGATTTACACATAGCTTTCTTATCATCATTCATACATTAAGAAGGCTGAAAACAAATACATGCATGTGCATTTTCATTTTTATTGCTTGGTTTGATTTAGGACAGTGCATTTAGCGTATGCTCTGTGCTCTTTGCTGAAAGATTCTTTCTTTCCTTAGTAGCTAGGATTTTCACTGCCTAAAAGAAGATTAAACATTTGTTTATCATCTTAGACTGCATTTTAGGAATTGTATACACATCACACGATGAACTTGAAAGGAAATTTTTTAAGCAAGATCAACTTAAAATAAATTTAATGAATCTAACAACGCTTTGGAACCTAACACACAACATCTAGAGGTCTAGGCTAGAGACGTATTCTGGCGTCGTAAAACCTGGTAATTGTTTCTTTCATTGTTGGTTGGTTGATTCCTCCACTTTGAGACAACAAGTGCCAATACGGACTTGTGCTCCCACGTACTATAGAGTATATTTTGGGAGACCACAATAGGCTGCATCCTTTCTCCTTAGGAAGCCGTGTCTGCCGCCCTATCGATCGCAATGCACTGAACACAACATTCGGGAAGATTGATTGTCGTACCATAAAAAGTATTTTGTAGTTTTGCAATTAGTTTGGTAATCCCCTCTGCCTAGATCTCCAGAGAAGTCCATTTTGATCCTTTTCAGACTCCTTAAAGGAAAAGGTCCTCTGAGCACTTGTCACTTCAGGCTTAGTAAAAATCGAAGGCGAATAGAGTCATGTTTTGTTTTTTCTCGACTCTTTAAAATTGAAATAACAAGTTGTGTCAAAGCGTTTAAAACTTATTTTAATCGGAATAACATCACAAATTCCCTCGTTGGTCTTTAGGTTGAGAAAATGGAGTCTACCAACCAAGGATTTCCCCTTGGAGGAAATCCTAGTCCCTTCTCCTCTTGGGGAGATGTTGGTGCACCCCATATGGCCACATTATCACTTCCAGGGTTGACAATTGGTTTGCTTATCTGACTCTTCTCTACCTCTGTCATTCAGAATCCCGTAATTTCTAAATTGTCAAGTTAGCAACTAGATGACACTAGAGGTGCCTCCCAACCTTCTACTTCATCTGATTCTCCCTCTCCTCCTGCCTCTTCACTTGATAAATCCGATAAAGCTAAAAGTCAAGTAACTGAGAATAAGAAGAAGCAGAAAGAGAAAAAAGAAAAGAAGAAAAAGGAACCAAAATCAAAAGGGGGAAACCAAGCATCATCTAGCAAAAATCCTCACACTGCACCATCGAAACCTAAATCTCCTCATGTCTTTTTCAATGGAGACCACTATCACCGAGATTGTTCCTGCATCCCTCGGATCTTAAGGGACTGGTCTCCTCGTTTGCACAACCCAGTGGCATCAACCTCTGACGATCACGTTGAATGCACACCATCAAACAATGAAAGCGAAGCACATGGATAGAAAAGGAATCCCAGATTTCCATGTAAATTGTGTGAAGGCAATCACGTCGTCCACCGTTGTCCCTTCCTTGACGAGGCTAAAAAAGTTTTGGATGACCGTCCCGCTTCACCGCTACGAATTCCTCCTAGATATAAAAGACTCTTTCCAAGTCCTCCACTGGTTGAAAATCCGCTGGTCCATCATTGTGGTCAGCCGAAGTGTCTATAATTGAAAATGAACCCTCTGAATCCATACCAGACGAAAGTCAAAAGGTCGAGATGATAGCTGACTCGGTCTTGCCTTCAGAGTGTTCATCTTCAAATGATACCGTCTGGCGTAGCATGATGAGGAAGTTACATTGGTTAATCGGGGGGCCTTTTTGGGAGGTCGGGAACGCCACAAAAGTCGAAGTTGGCTTGGATTCCGTCGAGGGCCTACGAGGAAATCATTTTTTATCTATTCCTATTCTCCAACATCTTCATTGAAGAGGTATGTTTTTCTCTCTCATATTGTGAAAATCATGGGTACATAATTGGTTACGAGAAGAAAACACTAGGGGTTTATACTGGCACAACTTATGCAATTAATGGTTATGCAACATTTTCCCTTCGTGAACATTTTTCACTTGTTAAAATATGGGGTTGAATTCGATAAAGTTGCACAGCCTCTGACAAAAATTATGGTTCCATTAGCTCAGAAAAATGTTGCTCTTATGGTAGAGTCTCAGTTAGAGCTTTTGGATGAGGAGAGCTTGCATAAAGACACAAGTATTCCTTCTTATGAGTGGTCATATGATCATATTTCACTTTTGGTAGAACTTTGATGTAGGCCGAGGCCTCGTTTCTAGCATAACACTACCAACAATGATGGTCAATTGCCTCACCCAAGAAGAACATAAAAGTTTTTCAGTTTGAGGGATTTAAGTGAGTTGTCACTTCGCCTATGTAAAATGTGTTCATGGTTTTCGGTTTGTATTCTGCAATTCACTTTTCATCCCTTCCTTGTCATTTTGTCATCGTGAAGATGGTAGTTCGTAACATGAAGAATTGTTAGCTACATTTTTCTTGAGTGTTTCGGATCCCTATAAATTGCAAGGATAATATGATAGAGGATGGGGTTCGAGAAAAAATTTAGTTGTAATGTAGCAATCAGAATTAGTCAAAATCATTTACATGTATGATAGACATTTGTTTTACTCACAAACATTTAGCAATGGAAGAGAATTGGGGGTTTCTTTGAGGGTTTTCCATCTAAAAAATGTAAGTTAGGAAATTAAAAAGAAAAATTAACATGGTTTTATTTTTTGGCTTTTGCTAAATTCTTTTTATTTTTATTTTTATTTTTTTCGACTTTATTTTCTTTAAAATAACTTTGTCAATCATATACACAATTAAGAAAAATAATATAATTAAAAGATACAATTGTTACTATAATCAAAATCATACCATGAAGAGTCAAGCCGTCTGAGGATGTAGTCGTGGATAGGAACCCTGGTGCGACCGCAACCTAACATGGGGTAGGGCTTTTGCAATATAGCTAGTACACGCCTTTGCTAGACTAGGCCCTTCCCCATCAACCACTTGGCTCCACTCCATTACAATCCTCCCATTCAATACACAACTTCCTTACTCCCCACGATCGTGACTAAAACCCTACTGTTTATCGAATATTTGCAGCTGTTGATCCCCTCCTGTGACGATTACTCTAGAAAATTGTGGCAGTTGGCATAACCCCCGATGCAACATTGGAGGCTGACCTAATAGACTACTCTGAGGACCCCCTCGAAGGTATATCCATTTTCAGCAAGAACCGTAGCTCTAAGGTATTCTTCCCTTTCAGTAGAGAGTTAACCAAAGTCATTTCTTTGATTTTGCCACTCACGACTCCATCTAGTGCAGTCATCAATCTGCCCAAAGTGCCATCATCTTGGCCACCTTGTGACATTCCTCCCCTGATGCCGATCTCCCTGCATTTCACATCTAGGAACACAGGCCCTGATCTATCGGCAAGTTCTTCTTGACTCTCATCCCTCCAACCCTTTGTCACCTCGCATTACCCCTCACAGTCTCACTAGGGAGTGTCTCCGCCCCTTCTAATTCCCATCATCTCATCCTTAGCTCCTATTCCCCCCTCTGGATGCTACACGAACATCCCCCCTATCCCAGATGCCTTCCCTATTGGCCCTGACCTAACTCCCCCAAACCCTAACCCTAATCCTGCTAACCCTAATTTCAATGGAGCTCAAGCGTGCACAAAAGCCACGGAGCCAAGACTTGGAAAGAGGTTAAGGTGTGTTAAACCCATGCCACAAGAGGTTTTCATTGAATAGGAGGAGGACTTCTAGTGGAAAGATACCATGGACATGGCTACAACAGTCCTGGTGGGAAGAGTTAGGGGATGGAATTACTCTGCGGCAAGACTAAAGAAATGGGTCTTGGAAATATGGGGCCAACATCTGGTTAATCTACCTTTCATACAGACCTTTGTCTGTGGCTGGTTTTCTCTATGTTTTGTGCGAGCAGAACATACAAATTGGGTATTATCCTCCTTCTAGCATATTGAGTAGGGCCTTGTACTGCTAAGGAGGTGGAGTCCGCTCTCTGACCCAAATAGAGAACAGCTTGGGGCTACGCCAATTTGGGTTCATCTCCCCAGTTTGCCGCTCCATTTTTGGACTGAGGACATATTCAGGAGAATTGGGAACTCCCTAGGCACCTTCTTAGATTATGATAGATCATACCTCTCCATTGGGGTTATGGCTTATGCACGGATCCTAGTACATTTAGAAATTAGAGGAGGGCCGTAGGAGAAAATCATCCTGCATTGGAGGAATTACCATCTTACTCAGATCCTTGACTACGAGGGGGTCCCCTTTTGGTGTAGACAATGCCATAGAGTTGGTCACCTCTACAAATATTGCCCTCTTCTAGGGAAATTCAATATTGGGAACACAGGGAAGTCATCACCCATAATGAAAGCTCAGACACAGGCAGATCACTCGAAGGAGGTAGAGCATATAGACACTAAAGCAGCTAGACCTAGGCCGGTCTCAACAACACTGAAGAAGTGTGGGAAAACACCTCTCCGGCCTCCTTCACCTCCACTTACCAGTTCTAAGGTGGATGTTGGAGCCGCGCTATCTTCGGGTATGTCAAATTCTGATCCTTGCTCTGCAAAATTTACTATTTCTTCATCATATAATGATAAAGCTATGGGACCACAACAAAGCACTATTACCTTGCAATCCCACCCTAATCACCTTGAATGTCCACTGATTTCCCCTCCACCTACTATATCATGTACCCCGCCTTCTTTTCCAGAGGAGGTGCCATCTTATTGGAAACCTAAAATTGGTCCCATCTCCCATCAATACCACCTTCACTCACATTCACGGTTCTGGGCACCAGATGCTATAGGCATTAGACGAGTACCTTCCCCCACCTCTTTGAAACTCCCTCGAGGTAGACCATCCTCCTTGTCAAAAGCTAAACATCAAACAGGGATGGAGATTGCCACGGGTAAACAACTTACTCTTGATAGGGTCCTTAGAGCACATAATCCCCTAGAGTTGTCTCCACCATCAAGGTCATCTCTTTCAAATCCAGAGGGATTACTAGGCCCAAGAAAAAACTAGCACTGCGAAGGCTCCTCCAAACTTAGCTGACTGATATAGTCTTCCAACAAGAAACACTGGGTGTTTCTAATCCTATTTCCCCTCTCCTAGAATCCATGCTTCCAGGTGTTAGCCTCCTGCTGCAGTAGGTTACTCATATTTCATGATTGACGTTTTTACAAGCCAAATATGTCATAGTTTGCATGCTGCAATGCTCCATATTTTCTCACAGACACCAAAGAAAGAGGCCATGAAAGAATGCTAGTCAAAGTTCAACTTCTGCATTCCAATTTTGAAGAATTATTCCATTTTTGTAGACTTTTCTTGCTAAAGGGAGGTCCAAACAACTTAATCTTGGTCTCCATAGGTTTCAATTTCCTGTTTTAGAATATAGAGAATGAATATCTGTTCAAACAGTTTAATCTTGATAGATTCTTAGACAGGTAGAAAAGCAAAGGAGCCCAACTGTTTAATCTGGGCCCTTGGAAGAAATAAGGGTAGTCTGCAGATAGGAGGACAGAAAAAGAAAAGTTGAGAAGCTAGGTCTGCAAGTCTAAGTGCACCCAAACCAAAAATAAGAAAAAATGTTAGGTAATTAGGATGGGTAAGTAGCTTTGTGGTTGCAGAATCATTGATTATGATCAATTTTGTGTTTTCAAATGTTATATCCATTCAATCAGTATGACAAAGCAGTTCCCATTTTGAAGGACTTCAAGCGACGCATGTCTAACTTCCCCTTCTTCTCTCCCCTATATCATTTACTAACTTCCCCTAGAGAGGTCAAGATCTGCTTGATAACTCTCCTTTTCATCATTTTCATAACAATTCACCCTGGTAAAGATCTGCTTTACTCAAGCAATATTCATACTCCCTTTACGGATCATTGCTTCCTTTAAAAAGCCTAAGATTCACATACTTAGCGCTTCCTTATCACTGGTCATATTAACCGCTAACCTTACTATATAACTCCCTATCTATCTCCTCATCCCCTATTTTTAACTATGTTAATAACTCCCTTATATATTTATTCCCTCCCTTTGGTTGAAAAATAACCATAAGTACACTTGGGAATTGCTAAGTTTTTCTGAAACATAGCAAGAACCCTCATCTTCCCCCTCCAAAACCATCTTCCAATACAGTGGACTCCTTCCAAAGCATGTAATTCTCTCTCTTAAGGTTATCAGACCCCTTCCGAGGCCGCAAATAATATTCAAAACCATATATTCCCCTCCTCCGATCACAAACAACCCTTGCCAATTTCTTTAACATTCTTTCGATCCCGGTGGACCCCCTCCAACGCGATTATCGCAATCGGAGGTCGCAAGGGTATTATGGCTCGCTGTTGTTTCTTCCTGATGGACGTCCCGCCGATGACATTTCGCAATCGGCGTATCGCAAATACCATATGCCACATATATACGCCCCTCCCCCATTAGCCGATGTGATATCGCTAGTCGGTGATCGCAAGGGTCCTGCGCCCGAAATGCATGCCGCTTCCTTTGCTCTGATGCGACATTGCCACTACATCAAGAGAGCATATCGCTTCGCAAACACTTCCTCGCTACATGCCTCTATTTATTCACGTATTTTGTTTAAAATATGATTTATCATTAAAAACTCACTTCACTACAAATTCATCGCAAATTTGCAGCATTTTAGCTATTACTATCGCATCGTAGAAATACATAAGGCGCCGCACCATCCAACACCCTGCCACGTCATCCTGCCATGTCACCCGCTGACGTCATCCACCATACCAGGAGCTGTTGTTGACATCATGCTGATGTCACTCGCCAAAGAAAGGAGCGCAAGCGCGAAAAAGCATCTTAGGAGGCTCGGATTCAAATTCTAAGGCTCGAATTAATTGCGCATCGCTACAAAAAATAGGCCATATTGGAGAATATTTAGGGAATCTTTTGATTCCTCGGCCAATTTTGCACCGAAAAGGGCCGAAAGGGCCCGATTTTGCAGTTTGGATCATAGCAGAAGACAGAGAGAGACCCGGTTCAGGCCTTAATGAGTATCAGAGCAAATGCAGAGCCAAAATCCACGTCAAAGAGTATCAGTGTTGCGGCAAAGTGTATCAGAGAAGGGCTTCTCAGGGCTCGAGGTGAATAGAACATTAAAAGAAATCCTCAAAAGTCAAGAAGCAGTTAAGGAACCACTCAGCGCTCATCATCACAATGACTGCACATTAAAACTCACATGAGATCAATGGACCATAACTCAAAATGCAGTTATGACAGAAGCACTGCACTAGGCCATCAAAGACACCATATTAACTCATTTTGATCCAGCTGCCTCAGGCGCAATTCAAGGGATGTTTACTTGCATTTAATTCCATCACAGGTTTAGGTTTAAAACACTTTTCCCCGTAGACCTGTTAAGGTCGGTTGTAATAAAAACTCCAGGATATTTTACCTATAAAGAGGGCCCGAAACAATGTAACTAAGGGTGTTGGTTGGTTGATATTTGTTGGTTGATGTTTTGTTTGAGCTAAGACTCGCACTATATACCTGATAATTTCTATAATCAAAGATTTCTGAAAGCTTGGAGGATGAACTGTTGGATGCATTGCTAATGGTTTTGAAGAGTGAACGATGGAATTCTCGTGTTGTTATATGAAACAATAAGTTTTTCTCACCTCTGTAATTTTTCAATTTCACATAAGCTCAAGTCACGGAACAAAAGTTTGGTTTAGAATTTTATTTGATGCACTCTACACTCAATTTCTGTGCCTTTTAAATGTTTTCCTCTTGATTTAGTCATAAATATGAATTCCTCATGGCTCATATTTACTCTAACTCACCTATAAATAATTGTTATTTAAGAATTCTTAGTTGCTCTTAAGTATGGTTCTTTCATGTTCCCTTTGCTAAACTGATTGAGAGATTATTTGTTGCCTCTCATTCCTTAGCCCTCAACACATCTGTGTTCAGCTCAGATATTGTTTCATGAATAGCTACCTTGCTCCACCTTTCTCTTGTGACGAAGAAAACGCACCATCAGTTGCACTCCATGACTCCACGCCCAATGGTTTGAAACTTATCTTACTATGCCTTGCCTCTTTTCTTGAAGACATCTCCCCTTCACCCAAGCCTTCCTTCCACCCAAAAACAAAATCCACTGAACCCAATAGCTAGCCTAAAATCATCATCAAACAAAGTTAAACATTAAGAGAGAGCCCTCTCTGATTGCAGGTGGGATAGAACCTGCAATCCAAAGATTGGTTTGTGGTTACCTCGGCCGTATACCTTCAGGAGCTTAGGGACAACCTGAGTGATAACATAATGGCGACGCCACTGGGGAGCTTTCTCAGATAATCTCAGAAAACCAGTCTGAAGCTCCACAGAGGAAGAAATCGACCTATAAAAAGTCCGGTTGACTTGTGTTCTTAGAAAAATTCCCAAAAAATAAGTTGGAAGCTGGCTCCCAAGAAGCATTTGCGTCATACAAGGTCAAATCCCGATTCGAATCCCCCGGCTGTTTTTGAAAACCCCAATATAATCCCCGAAATCCTTAGGAAACAAGAGCAGCAAGAAGATTCTGCTGATACTATTCCCAAGACAGTTCAGCCGAGTAGTTTTTCAACCCTTGTTAAGGTTTTGGTCCGTTCAAACCTTTCTTCCCCATGTTCAACATCCATTCCCCAACTTCTGTGTCCACACCTCCATTCACTGCAAATACCACCACTACTCCTATTACCCCGATTGTTCTTGTTATCCCAGTCACTCCAGTCGTTCCACTTTTCCCTATTATTCCCCTTATCCCCATTAAAATGGATAATAGATATGTGCCCTTACAGCTGCCTGCTAATCCCGGGGCTATGCCTCAGGATTATCAGAAAAAGATTACCTATTTCGATGGCACAAATTCGTGCACAGCCCTACAACATACAAAGAAAATGCAGGATTACTTTGAGAGTTATGAGATTGATGACGATAGTGTAAGGATGAAGATTTTTGTCCAAAGTTTGATAGGTGATGTCAAAACCTGGTTTAGAGCGCTTACACCCAACTCCATAGTAAACCCAGAAGCCTTATACCAGACATTTGTCAATAGACGGGAGAAAAGAAAAGACCCCTTGCACATATTATCTGAGTATGATACTATCAAAAGAGGACCTCAAGAGGCTGTTTTGGACTAGTGCGGGAGGTTTAATAATGTCTACAATGCAATACCACCAAATTTAAGACCACCACCTCATCTTTCTTTGTACAAATTCCCTGATGGTTTCGATGCTGAAATGGCATATCAGTTAAGGGAAAGAGCCCCTCAAAGCCTCGCGGAGATGCAAGATGTTGTTGTTAGTGTGGAGGAAAATCTGATTGCCAAAAGAAACAGAGCCAGAATTGAGAGAAGAACCACCTTCAAGGAAGAACCCTCAGCCTTAGATCAAAAACTAGATGCTATCATTAACGGCATGCATAGGCTAGGAGACAGAGTAGAGAGCATTGAAAGAAAATCATCATGGGAAGCACAACAGACCAACACTATAAGGAACCCGAACTTCAGGAAAAATCAGACCATAAACACTGAAAGGGCTCGTCCCGACCATGATATTAGGCCTCCTTTCCAAGAAAACTACGCGGAGGCATCCACATCCAGTGAGCCCGCAGATGAGGCTCACACGAACCTGATAGATTCGAAAAACAAACAACAAATCTTTCTCACTGAAGAGGACCGAGACTACCCTGATGTAAAACAATTTCAAACCAAGTCAGGAGAGTCTTTTGATTTCAAACAAGGTTATGATTCTGATGTGTACGAGGTGCACAAACAATATAAGTTGAGAACAAGGACCGTTGATGCCCCTGCACCTAACAGAACAAAGGATAGCAAAATGCCTAATAAAATCAAAGACAATGTTGTCATTACAGACCGGCTGACATGGCTGCCCCAAACCCGCATCAGATAACGGTATAGGATATATCAGACATTCAGCCTCCTATTGATCAGCCTCTATCTCCCTCTCCCTCAAAGGAAAAACTGAATGGCACTCCAAAAAATCTTCCCAAAACAGAAATATCACAAACTGTCATTTACCATAACGCTGGCATTCAAAAAGAAAACACCGAAAACACTTTCGACAAGCAAAAAACTACTACTGCTAATGCAAGAATTCCATTGGATAAACCATTTAACTTAGAAGCAGAAATTGGAAAGCTCAAGATATCCATTCCCCTCTCAGAACTTGTCAAACATGATGAATATAGGCAACAAATTCAAAGGTCACTTCAACTACCAGAGGTCATGGATGATGTAAATGTTTTAGATGATACCCCTGAGCTGCTGTTTGGTCTAGAAGTTAACGGAAAATCAACATATGGACCTGTCCCACCCTTTTATGTCAATTTGCACATACATGACAAAATCTTGCATAATGCTATGTTTGACTCAGGTGCCTCACATAACCTTATGCCCAAAGCTGTAATGGAAAAACTAAACCTTGATGCCACAAGACCCTATAAATATCTATACTCCTTTGACTCAAATCAAGTCAAGTGTTTTGGCTTAATCAAAGACCTGTGTGTGTCTCTAGTCCAATTTCCCAACAAGACAATCCTAATGGACATAGTAGTTTCTGACATACCAACAAAATATGGCATGCTCCTATCAAGATCATGGGGAGAAAAACTTCAAGGATCCCTTCAACTTGACCTCTCCTATGCCACTATATATGTCTTTGGGCAACCAAAGAGACTATAAAGAGAAACACTGATGAAGTATGTGGTAAGCAATGAGGAAAAGCCCCATAATTTTCCGATTTACTCAATCCATTCTGATATGGATTCTTTTATTCTATTCAATGAGGACACCAAACCTCCAACGGATGAGAAGCCTTTAGCCTTAGAGCAAGAAACATGCATCAATAAGGAATCAGTTGCCAATACCCATGAAATTACAGTCAAGGCAACCAACAAACAAGAAGAACCTCCCGAAACAGAAATTTTAAGTCTGTCCAATCCTCAAATAACTGAAACTCTTAATACAAACCAAAGACAAGAAATCACATGGTGTTTAGAGTTTGATGGTTCTGTCAATAAGTTAGGAGCAGGGGCAGGGGTATGGATTCACAATACACATGATAATCATGCAGAAGGCCATGCCTATAGATTAAATTTCAGATGTACTAATAACATGGCAGAGTATGAGGCTCTCCTCTTAGGCCTTAAATTACTCAAAGCCCTAGGAGCTGCAAAAGTGTCCATTCTAGGCGACTCCGATTTGATTATACAACAGATGAAAGGTAACTTTGTTACCAATGATAATAGAATGAGAGCTTATAGGACTGCTGCCACAGAGATACTCAAGTCTTTCAATGAATCCAAGCTTGCCAAAATTTCAAGAGACCATAATATTCATGCTCACAGCCTAGCAACTTTTGCCAGCACATGCAAGCTTCCCTTTGAACCAAATCACCATTTCACTGCTGAGATAAAACATAGACCCTCAGTCCCCAACAATGTTAAGGATTGGCAAGTGTTTCAAAATGATACCCAGATTAACAATTTCCTCACCCTTGAGGGTGAATTTTCAAACACAAATGTTGATATGGATGCCATGAATTATTCCCAAGAGCTAACAGAAGAAAATCAGCAGGCTGTAATAGTTTCAACAGCTAAACAAATCCTTAACCCAACGGTTTTTGACAACGCAAACATAGAGCAACTAAAACAAATGTGTTTAGAGGAAGCAGCCAAAGCTGAGGATGATTTTATTGACCTAAAAAGTAATTTTCTGCCTGCTGGCCTTACTCCATTAGAGGACATGTTTGATGACAATGATGTGCCCAAGAAACCAAAAATGGAGCCTTTAAATGCTGCTATAGAAGAACACAACATAGGGACAACAGAACAGCCCAAAATGATTAAGTTGTCCAAAAATCTGCCCCCTGATCAAAAACCAAAATATGTGGATTTGTTCAAAGAGTTCCAAGATGTATTTGCTTGGAGTTATGAGGACTTGAAGTCCTATGACACCTCAGTAATTCAACACACCATTCCCTTAAAACCAAATCAGAAACCGTTCAAACGGAAACTGAGAAGAATCAACCCCATGCTTCTTCCCCTCATTGAAAAATAAATAAAGAAAATGTTTGAAGCAAGTATCATTGCACCCATTAGATTTTCTGAATGGGTATCTAACTTAGTTCCCACAAGGAAAAAATCAGGAGAGATAAGACTGTGTGTAGACTTGAGA
>APFE031586494.1:0-13881 GCA_000404065.3 Pinus taeda | reverse complement strand
TTTTGAAATTGGTTGCAGATGTAGCTAATGAATCTACCATAAGATTCTGACTCCTTGGTACAACTGAAAGTGTATATTCAAGAAACGTCTTAAGAATATCTAAAATCATATTTCTATATTGTTTCATTCGTGGATGATGAGCTTGATATTCTCCTTTGACTTGCTTGATCAAGAGTTCTGAATCACCATATACTGAAATTTTTCGTGCACCTAACCTTTTCAAAATCTTTAAACCTGTGATCAGCACTTCATACTCCACCTCATTGCTAGTGCAATCAAAAGCTAACTTGTATGAGCATAATCTAGCATTTTGAGGGAGCTTACCTTGCTAATGATGTGGACTTCGAATCCAAATGCCAATACTTGCTCCATCTTTCCCAAGAGCATCATCAAATTCCATGGTCCAAAGGCCATGTTCCTCTTCCAAGGGTTGTACATCTTGGTTCTTTTTTGGGTCAATTTTCTGAAATTTCTCTTCAGAGTGTTATGAATTTTCCATTACCTTCTCTGGTGGGTGTTCTGAGACTTTCTCTGCCTTGTCCAATGGTTGTTCTGATGAACTTTCTAGCTTTTATTTTTCCTAATCTGAAAATGTCTTTATACAATTGAAAATCTCTGGTACATCTTTAATTTACATAAGCTGATTATCTACATCATTATGTCCACTATCATTATATAAAATAAATTACTCTAAATCTATATGTACAACATTTATAGGATGATTATTGGGTTTTTCCTTGCTAGTTATCATGAATTTCATTTTGGCTTCTCAGTACAACTTCCTCAATTGCCCGAAAACTAAGATGGTGGCATAGGATAAGTATAATTGTAGTGTGCCTCTTAGTTTCGCTCCCCAGGACCTTGACAATAACATCCCAAACCGTGGTGGTATGTTAGCTCCCACCACATCCATTAAAACATTATTTATCAGGATTTGGTCCAGGGATACTACCATATCCTTGATTAGACCAAGACAACAGACCTTACCAGAATTAAAAGAGTACAATTCATGATACTCCCAAGTTATATCTAGACCCAACCTTTCCATTATGGCCTTGGGCATTAAATTATGGGAGGCTCTAGAGTCAAGCATGGAGTTATGAAGAATGAATTGATGGATTCTTAAACTTAGGTCAAATGGAGGAACATCACTATCTCTAGACTAACCATTTATGGCTATACCAAAAAGAAATTCAGGTTGGTCATCTTCAATATTAACCATATCAGACATAGGATCAACTTTTAGCATTTTAACTATATCAAACTTGTAATAGCTATTTTTGACAAGTTCAATAAAAGGGATTGACACTTTCAACTTTGAAATTTGAGTTTCTAAATTGAATGAGTTGGATTTGTCTACCTCTTTTTGGATGGTGTCCCTTTTCTCGAGCATATCTCTTGGTGTTTGATCCTTCTTCTAACTGTCAAGGTCTTTTTTTGGATTGCTTGTAGATGCTTTGTTTACTTTTCTTTGGTTAGCTGCTGCCAACTCTTTACCTTTGTTCTGATTTCCTTGAGGATTTATTTTTGGTGGAGTATCCTTCTACTGTGATGCCCTTTTTTGAATGGGAGTGATTGGGACATCTATTTTCTCAAGGAATATTGCTTCTTTTGAGAGCTGAGTGCATTCAAATATCCTCTTTAATAATCATCAGATTGATTTTCCAAGTGCATTGTCATTTTCTAGTATGTAGTCTTCATCCTTAGGATCGTCCATCTCCTCGACATACTTCTCATTTTTAGTTGAGAAAATGGGATGGTAATCTTCTCTGAAGAATGATTTTCCTCGACAATCGGGTCCATTTCATCATAAAACTCTCCTTGAGCATAGTTCTGCTACAAGGGTGTCTTGATTGGCTGTTGAGATGTCAATGCTTCAGAAATTTTCTGCTCTCTTTGTTTTATCATGTACTGAGCTTGCTGTTGGTTTCTGAAGTTCAGATTTCTAACTTGTGGATCCTAAGGTATATATGAATTTATCATCCATTCGGCCATTCTCTCCATGGTTCTGATCAATGCATCTCATTTGAGATTGGTGGAAGAAGAAGTTTCTTCTTTGATGGTTACTCTTTTTTTTTGTTTCTCATGTTTCAGCTGAGACTTTTTAATAATCAAGTTCATTTATACACTTACAACATTATTCTGCATTTCTTTCAGAGTTGGAGGATCTCTTTCCCTTAGTTGATAAGCCATCTCCGGATCAAAAGCATCTGGGTAATGTTGAAGTGCCAAATCAGGTGGAGATTTCATGTTATCCATAATGGAATTGTAGATCTGATTAAACCTTATAGTGAACACCTGAACCGTCTCGTTAGGATTCCTTTTCAATGTATTGTATTCCGCCAAGATCTATAATGGATTCTTATTTTCTCACCACCTAGCTAAGAACAACTCATTTAACCTTTGAGGAGTATCAATAAAGTGTGCTGCCAAACCACGGAACCATTTTTTTCACATATCCAGAAAAACTTTGGGCCATTAGTCTCATTTTGGAATCATCTTCATCAACCTCCTCTAAGTTAATGAAATCAGCCATCTTATCAATATGATGTTGCTCAGTTACTCCCGGGCTGCCATCAAAAAGAGGAAGTCTCTGGCCATAGGTCTTAGGTAAAGCTACCAACTGACCAGGTAATACTAAGGGTGAAAATCTAGCCATGACTGTTGGGGAATGGTGAATGGTAACTGCAATGGGTTGTGTTGGTTGGGTTGAAGATGAAGGTGGCAATATGGATGTTTTCAGAGGTGTGGTAGAGGATATGGCAGAAGATAAACTTTCAAGTTGATACTGAAGATAGGCCTTTTCCACAGTGATTTGTAATTGATCAACTAGGATTTGAAGTTTCTCAAAAATAGACCAAACCCCATGCTCAAGTTTTGAAGACTGAGAAGCAGTAGAAGGTTGATTAAATGAAGAATTTGACACAGGAAGGTATGATTCAAACTTTATAGGATCAAAAAATTCTTCAGTAATACAAGACTTATATTTTGTACAAAATAGGGATAGCTCAAATTTAATGTCAAACGGAATATCCTCAATACTAAGTATATGATCTGGCAAGGAAGTGGTCCTTTCCAATTTTGTGGTTTTAGTCTCAGGGAAAGCGACTTTAGGCTTTCTCAACAATCTTTTAGGGTCATCAACCGAAGAAGGAGGATTTGGGTCAAGGTTTTACCTGGTATATCTTTCCAGAGCCATTATCTTAACAGGGTCATAGACTATATGAGGAAAAATACCTAAGAATTTGAGCTGAACAAAGATCTTTTCAAAGGAAAGTTTTCAATAGAGAAATGTTAACTTGGTAATGATCAAAATATTACCAATGAAATGAAGTCTGCTCGAACTTGTGACTTGTAACCTTATTCGCTTTTTCAACAAGCTCTATTTGTCTTCGACTGAATCAGCTGGATCAGGATGCGGAATTTTTCCTTGTTTGTCTCCTCAAGGCCAGCTCTACAATCTCGACGCTGCAATTACTAAATCAGCCTTTATGAAGCTTAGTCCCATCATTCGGAAGACTAAAATCGAATGATAACTATTCGTACACCCAGGGAAAATGAACCTTTCATTCCCTGGTAGTGGCGCTAGTATGTCATCACTCCTCCTAATCTCCAAGGTTGAGGAAGAGTCCAACTGAGGTAACCACAAACCAATATTTTGACTTGGTAGCTAGCCCTACCAAGCCGGAGAGGGCTCTCTCCAAAAGATCACAACCAAGAGGGCTGGATATATTAGGGTTTTAGGCTAGATATAGTAGCTTAGAGTGTGTTGGATTTGATTTGATTTGGGTAGTCACTAGATGAGTGAATTAGGTCACAGAGTGAACTAGGTTAGGGCAAAAGAAAATCAGAATTGCAGACATTTGATGGGGCAAGGTAGGCAAGTTACTTTAACACTTGGTAGTATATTGATGAAATGGTTTAGACTAGTGAGGTGCTAAAAAGAGCATGAATATCATGAATCCTTTTTAAACTGAACAAAAATAAATAAATAAATAAAAATTAAATTAAATTAAATTTAACAAATTATGATGATTTTCCCAAAATAGAGCATAAGATGTATTCTTCTTATCACACCTTGAAAATCAAACATATTTAGAAGTGAAATGGATCATGAAAGGTACAAAACATTCACATAGACCTAAATGAAGAAGAAACAATGTCAAAATACCATGCCACAGGAATCCCACCAAAATAGTTGCAACTCATCCAATATATTCCATGCCAAAGTCTAAAACACTAGTACAACATCCAATGGATTCCAACCTATAGAATTACTGAGAAATTAGATGATATAGGCCTCAAAACCAACTCACCCTAGCCTCAAGGGTCGAATCCATGAGAGAAGGAGCAGTTACAACAAAAACTGAACTGATAGCTAAAGTGTAGGGTGGTCAAAGTGATTCATCCCTAACTTAAGCAAATTGATTCATTACAAGCCATGAAGACCATTTAGCTAATGTATTTACCCTAGGTAATAGTAAAAAAATAATAGTTACATCAGTTACATTATTAAAACATTGATTTCTCGTAGGTAAAAATCAAATTTGGATAGAAACAGTGAAAAATTGGGCCAACTGTCAAACGCGCAGTGTCAGTGCCAAATGCACATCTCCATTTTCAAGCTAAATTTTACATGCCTTCCTGATGTCCAAATTTAGCCTAGGATAGCTCATTGGAAATCTTATCCTGTCTATTTTCCAAAACTACCCTTGATTTTCAAAATGGGCTTGATTTTACCCCTCAAAATTCCATTCTCCCAAGACTACTCAAAAGCGCAACACCTGGTCCAGAAATGAGGCAAAAACATGATTTTTAGGTGGTTTTTTGTCTTTTTCACCTACCAGTTTTGCTTTCCAAGGCTGGAAACATGGTTTTCCTAGATGTATTAGTCCTTATGAATCCACTGGTGGTTTCCATTCCTCCAAAAAATGCATCAAAAAAGTGCGTAGCACCTAGGGTGTTACGTGTTTGACCAAATTGTTGATATGAAATTGCCTGAAAAAAGACAAGAGAGATAATTTTACAAAAAATGAGCCAAAAGTATTCAAAATTTGGCAAAAATTTGAGGTTTGATGTTTCTAGGCATGGAGTGAAGCCTCTCCAAGTATATCAAGCCTCTTCTTCTCCCCTTGGTGAACTAGGGCTTCAATTCTTGCCTTGGCAACCTTGAGATTTGCCCTAGATATTTGATTTCTTTAGCAATAATACTTTGCCATATTTATTTGAATGTCATTGTCCCTTTTGGCCTTGTCTAGAGTTTTTCAAGGTGTTTTTTCTCCCTCTCAAGCCAATTCTCTCGATTCTCATTGACCATTTTGGTAAATCATTCATTAGGGTGAGTTCATTAGCTATTCAACCTCTCTCCCTTTTTCTAGCTCCAATGCTCTTCTTAGGCCTCTGGTCCTTGGCCTTCTTCTTGGCACCTATTCCTCCAACTGGTCACTATATTCTCCATATGCTTCATCAATTAAATCTTTAGTTTTTTAAGCCTCCCTCTTTTCCTTGATGACCTGAATCTCTATGAGCTCATGTTAATCTCAAACGACTTGTTCTCCTGCTCATAGTATGAAATGATGTATTTTCCTCTCTGCAAGTTGACCTAGAGTTGCCCTATGAGTGCATCCTTTTCTTTGATGACAATTCTTTTGTTTTCACTGTCATCATTCTCACTTAAGTCAACTAAGTGAAAATCCTATTCTCTCTCATGGAGGTCCTCCTCCTGCTGGATATTTTTCTCTGTCATCTTCTCCTTGCCTTTCTATACCTTCTTTGTTGATGAAGAATGCAAGGGCCCACCCACAATCTATGGGGAAAACACTTGCCTATGTCCCCTCTGATAAGTATGAGGAAAAACTCCCAAAATCAACCTCTTTAGGTTTGTTTACCTCAACCTGTTCAATTTGCTTTTGCTCTCTGAATTCATCTATATTAGGTGAATGAATATGCTCATAGAATGGTGATGATGGAGGTGATAGTGTGGCTGAATCTTCAGATGAGGATGAATGCTTAATGGGCTGAGATGGAGGAATGGAGGTGGAAGGATGAGATGATGAAGGGATGTTTTGAACATTCTGAGCATATGCATGAGTGAATATGGGATTAGCTATGAATGTGCTCCAAGCAATGTTGAGTTCCTTGAGATGATAAAGGAAAATGATTTTAATGAGGGAATGATGAAATAGGCTATTCATTTGATCTTTATACTCCATCTTTTGGGAAATGTAGGCCATCTTCTCAACACTATGGAAAAAATAGTAGGGTATGTTGAGCATTTTTGCCCTAGTGAAATGTATTAAAAGCCAGATATGATAAGAATAGACTCTGGAGAATCTTCCTTCACATGAAAAATATTTCATAATAATCTTCATCATTGGGGAATATCTGTCAAGGAGGTGTGAAAAAGGAAAATAACCCCTTCTTCCATTTATGTACCTTGGTTTCATGTAAGGCTCATAATAATGCCTCTCCAAATCACCTTGTTTAAACGATTTCTCCCCGACATCTGGGATCTTGATGGAAGCTGATATAATGACAGTAGATAGAGTAAATGTGACACCTACTAGAGTGACCTGGTTATCTTGGAGTTTGGATATGAAGAGCCTAGTCAACTCAGGATGGTGTTCGACTACCTAAACTTGCTCACAGAAATCATAACATCCAAGCCATTTGAAGGATGTCACAGTCATAGGGGATGCTAAGAGTTCCCTGAGATCTGTGGGCTCAAATCTATGTATCTAGCCTCCGTTGTGAGCTTTCTTAACCTCTATTTCTTCTCTATCAGTTTCCTCTTCCTCATTGTGAGGTTTGTATTCCTCATCTGCCATGGTGTTTAATATCAAACCCTAGGGAGGTATGGGGTGGTGGGAATGTAGTTTTTATGAAGCATGGTGTATGGGGAAGGGTAAATATGAAGATGATGGGTGAAGGGATATATGTATTGGAGGGGGATATAGGGTAGTAGTACGATAGCTTGGTGATGGGGGGAATTTTTGCAATATAAGGGGTTTTGGGAGCCTTATGTAGTTGTATCACCTAGGACTTAGGGTTTTGGGACAAAGGGTTAGAGGGTATCTGGAACAAAATGGTTTAGGGAAAGGGAAGGAAGGTGTAGGGGAGTGTATGAAAGGGAATGAGAATGCAAGGAATTTTTTTGGGGGGAGATATAAGGTTTAGATATAAAATTAAACCAAATCTTCAATTAAATCTTTCAAACACTTAGGGTGTGACTTGAGGAGGAAGGAAAACATCTTCCCAAGCAGCTACTTACTTGTTTCTAGGTTGAATGGAACTTGGAGGAGTTGAGGAGGTAACTAGAGCCTTCCTGGAAAAAACGCGCAGCGCCAATGCAGAGTACGCAGCACCTCAGGCAAGCGCACAACGCCTTAAGGAGATGCACAGTTCCTTAAAGAAACGTGCAACGCCAAAAGGAAACACACAGTGCTAGAAGGAAATGCGCAGCACCAGCTCTGTTCTGCTGATTTTTGCCTTGAACTGTGGAAAGGGTCTCTTGAGGTTTTCTCAATTAGTGATAGGAGGCAAATGAAGCTGAGTTTGAAGCCAAGAAGTCCTTTATAGCTGACTGAATTTTATCTTTTAGATTAAAAACCCACTTTCTAATGTTACATTTCACCTTTTTGACCTCTTTTCTAATTTGCTTTCTGGATTTTTCCTTTGCAGGTGGATGATGCTAAAGTTTGGAAATTTTCACTTTTGACTTTTGCTTGGATGATATTGGCAATAGATTTTGAGTAAACAACTAGGAATAGTGACTTATTACATATGATAAACATAAAATTACATAAATAAATAAAAATATTTCATCTCTCTTTTTGAAAATATTGGCAATAGATTTTGAGTAAACAACTAGGAATAGTGACTTATTACATATGATAAACATAAAATTACATAAATAAATAAAAATATTTCATCTCTCTTTTTGAAATAAAATTACAATCTAAAACAAAAATTTCACTTTTGGAATGAAAATTAGAGATCAGGAAACCATAGTTACATGTTGCAAATCCTATTTTGAATGAAAAAGGATATTATTTCTTTCACTCTCATGCTTTTGTTGGCCTTATGCAGTGAAATTGTGTTTTATTGGACCTTGAAAAAATGAAACGTAGAGACCTCATGAAAACCTTGAGTGAGGAGACTTCATGTATACTTGACTGACATAAGACATGATGAAATGAGATTTTAAAATGAATGTATGCTCAGTAAGGCACAGGAAGGTGGGCCAGTAAATATTGATTTTTTTAGGGAGAGTGGGATTTTGATTTGGACTACCATCAGTGAGTAAATTTTTGAAGGAGGACCTAGGTGGAATGACAAGAATTTCTGAGCGAGGCCCTAATATGATATGAAAATAGGAGTTTTGATCACTAATGGCAATATACAAATACCGACGCTAACAAAAAGCACCTGAAATCCCTGACTTGAATAGTGTTGTGAGACCCATTCAAGGGTTGAACATTAGCCGAAGTCCCCCAGCTCAGATAGTACCTCCTAATCATGGAATCCTTGAAGGCTATTGGCATATTTTTTACCAAATGGAGAATGCAACACCACAAACACAAACCTTGACTATAGAATACCCTATAGTCGATCCACCAGCTAATGCACCAAAGAAATCCATTCCATTACAAATATCCCAAATTCTCATGGAATGACCTCTGAAGACCTTGATGCATTCTTGTTTGAGTTCAATGTCTTATGCCGCGGTTATGATTATACCACTAACCCATAAAAACTAAAATAGTTTCCTTCTATCTTGAAGGAAGAAGCTTTAAGTTGGTTTATGGGACTAGGAGGCGGTACTATAAAATCATGGGATGAAATGAATTTTTTTTCCTTATCAAATATCAAGATTATTGCTAATCTAAGGACTTAAGAGAGGAAATTTTTAAAATGTTGGAAAAATATGACGAGACTTTAGAATAATATGTTGAAATATTTCAATATAACTTGCAATGATCACCTTACACCACTTTACCCAAAAAAGTGTTGAAAATTGCTTTAATTTAGGGCATGAAAGATGAGTGGATAGAGACACTTAATTTAATGGGGCAAGGTGATATTTCCAAGGAATATTATGATAATATTATTAAACTGTGTATCAGGTGCTCATGAGGAAGTACACAAACTGGATATGGAATTCGATATCCCCTTAGCAGGACCAGCAGGACTGCAGGGGGAGGTGTAACTCGAGTAGAGATTGGTAATCTTCTAGAAGATTTTAAAACTGATATTTTGAGCACATTAACTACACAGTTAGATTTACTATAGGTAAAGAAAAAACAAGCAGAAGCAGAGCAAGATCTGGCTATTTTCTATCCTCGTTGTTGGAAGAAGCACAACCACATAGAATGTCCATTGGATATGATTGAAACATGTGTTATTTGCACTAAATATCATTCGACAGACCAATGTCCCTCACTCCCTAGATTAAAATTTGTTTTCAAAGAAGTTGAGGAAGATCCAGAGCCAACATATCTTATGATGCAATGATGATAGTGACATACTTGCCCTTCAGGTATGATGCGGGACCCTTCTCTGTTTTATTCTAGACAATATGCTCAACAGTAGATTCCTGGATCAACATGGTAGGGACAAAAATATTTTAATCCCACTTGGAAATCTCAGCCATACTCTAAAACTCCCTGGGAAAGTCATCCATTCACTGGATCTATGTGGCCAAATAAACAATGTTCTACACCTTCATGGAAAAATCCAGTAAACAATCCATATCCTTCACAGTGGGAAAATTCGTTTGCACAAGGACCAATGTGGCCTCAAAATTGGCAGCATCCTACAAGAACAATCAACCCATCTATCGGAAGTATACCCAAGTCACAACCACCATTGCAATCTCCATACCAATTCCCCCCAAATACTCAACCCCCATTGCTTCCTCAATTACCTACTCAGCGGAATCCCAATCTGAACATTAGGCATGTCCAATATTTGGTGATTGTTGGAAGTTCGAATCGTGGATCCAACCCTCTTGAATGCCATTAGTTATGGGTGATATCTGGATGTGTTATCTTTCCAGAATATAATAAAGTCAATTAAGGACAGGAAGATAATGAAAACCCCATCGAAGAGTAGCCTTTGACAGAACGTATTTCTCCAATTGTATTTGTTTCTAAAACAAAGGCACCTAATGTGTCAACTAAACAACAAGACCCCATTAAAACTATAATTATTGCTCCTCCATTCCCTGAAAGACTCATACTGATTAAACCACCAGTCTATTCTAATTTTTATCTTGTAGGGGAATTAAAAAAATTATGCATAAAAATTCCACTCCTCTAGGCTATATGAGATGTTCCAATTTATGCTAAAATGATTAAATAATTGTGTGTCAAAATCCTGGGAGGAAACCTAAATATCCTCATATAGTCCATGTCTTAGGGATACTCTTTGACCTTATCTTAGGGAAATATATACCTGTCAAATTTGATGACCCTGGGAATCCAATAACCACTGTTCAAATTTAGGGTCGCAATTCCCCAAATACCCTAGTGGACTTAGGAGCTACTATAAACATCTTGAATGTAGAAACCTGTGGTATCCTTGGATCACAACCTTAAAATAGACTTCCACTATGTTGGAAGTAGTTAACATATCGGTAGTCAAACCAGAGGGCACTCTGGAAGATGTTATCATTTATGTAGATTCCTGGGAGTACCCAGTGGACTTTCTAGTTATTAATTATAGAAATAGACTGGATGGACATCCTCTGATATTAAGGAGACTATGGTTGGAAAATGCAGATGCATATATAGGATTCCAGACAGGGAATATGACAATTACAAAAGGAACTATTGTAAAAAGTCTTGTCTTATACCCGCCTGCTAAACCTAGCTTTCCTATCGAATATTACCAGTTATTTCTTCCCAACTACTAGGAGGAAGACTTGCGTTCTCCTCTTACCTTGGATGAAGCTCTTGCATTTAAAAGAAAAATCAAGGACAATTTAATTAATGGCTTTATTAACAAACCTTCTAATGTTGGGAATCCAACATGTCAAATGCTAAAAGACATGCTTGATAATGAGGCCCAAGAAGATCCATTAGAGGTTTTGAATAATGACCATATACCTACAACTTTTGTCCATCAAAAAATTCCCATCGAAATTGAACTTGGTAAAACTTTGAATATTAATGCCAATCTAGATGATCAACAACTTAAAAAGTTAATTCAGATTCTCTAGAAATATAAGCAGGTTTTTTTGCTTGGGAATATTCTAACATGGAGGGAACCGATCCACAAATATGTACCCATCACATTTATATATAAAAATATTCTCGTGTTATTCAAAAGCCTCAGAGAAGATTAAATCCACACCTTAGGGATGTAGTAAAACAAGGGTTACAAAATCTCCTGGATGTTAATTTTATATATCCTATTTCAGACAATCAGTGGGTTTCACCATTAATTTTCGTCCCTAAGAAAAAAGGTAAATGGAGAATTTGTGTGGACTTTAGATAATTGAACAAGGCTATGCAAAAAGACCATTTCCACCTTCCATTGTAGATCAGGTCATTGACACTCTTTTTGGGAAGAACTTTTTCTCCTTTCTGGATGGTTTTAGTGGTTATAATCAAATTCAAATTGCTCTTAAAGACCTAGATAAGACCACATTTACCTACCCTTGGGGAACGTTTGCATATAGAATTTTACCATTTGGGCTATGTAATGCACCAATCACCTGCCAGAGGGAAATTTTGAGTATCTTTTCTGATTTAATTAGTGAAGGACTTGAGTTATACATGGATGATTTTACTCCATATGGTAAGGAGTTTGACCAGGCCTTACAAAATTTAGAAAAAGTTCCTGAACGATGCATTGCTACCAGATTAAGCCTTATCCATGAAAAATGTCATATGATGATGACTGAAGGTGTATTTCTGGGACATTACATTTATGCTACAAGAATTCAAATGGATCTAGCAAATATTGAGGTAATTCTTATGTTTCCTAGTCCTTGTACACTAACCAAGGTGTTGATCTAAAGATGATTAGAATTTGTCATTGATGTCAACCCAAGCAGTACCAAGGGCTACCCTGATCTTGCAAGGGAATTTTGACTTGACAACTTACTCTATTTTGATTCAAGGATATTCTAGATGCTTTCTACTCGTCGAGATGTTTCTGTTGATATATGGCACACCAAGTAATTCTTCACGGTTTGAGATATATTCATGTTTGAAGTTAGTAACCCCAGTTAGTAGGCTAAAAACCTATGGGGTTGTGGCATGGGACTCATAATTGGTTTTGGTAATTGAATAGTCAATAATTAATCATTTTTTAAGATCCTAAAATCCCTCCAACATTCTCTATAGAAACCCCTCTCAACTCTATAAAAAGAAATCTCATATATCCTCCAAATGCATTGATCATGGAATTTTCGCTATAACTTCATTTCTGCGAAGTCTTAGATTTTGAAATGAAAACCCATTTTATTCACAATCTTGATGAACATTGTGACCTAATTTAAAATCTTGTTTTGCTATATTTTCAGAGATATGATCCATGAAATTTAGGGTTTTTGCAGGCTCCTGAATTTCATCTCAAAGAAGTGACCTTGGGAAAATCGTCATAACTCTCTCTAAGAAGAGGATTTGAATTCTATAAATAGTGTCGGATAGTGCACGGATTGTAGTTTTCTATGTATAAATTTTAGAGACGAAGGAGGAAATTGTGACACATGGCACATCGTACAAGTTATCTCTACTGAACTAGTCCATAATTAGGTCATTGTGGGAACTTGGGCATAAGTTTGCCTTGAAGATTCCAAAACAGGTCAGACCTGTGGCATTGGAAAGAAGACTCAGAGGGATACTAAAGGACCGAAGATCACATATTGGGGATCAAAAATCACATAGATACATTAGATTAAATATCGTGCTCCAAGAAGGTGAGAAAAACTAGATCAAGTGTTGTCAACGGGTGCAAAGGACCAGACTTTCTAGGGCAGCAAAGAGCAAGGTGCAACAAAATGATGCAATAGGGTAAGCTACAAGTAAGTATCTTCTATATATGCAGTTCATTTCTTAATTTCATCAGGTTCTTTGTATTCTAATTTTTTGTTTTTGTTTAGCACTGACATATGCTTTGCAGGATGAGGTAAGTTTTGTTATTATCATATCATGGGTATTTCCTTGAAGACTTTTTGCAAGTATTATCTATTCATCAAGAGAAGACTCAATGCATAATCTAATGTTCTGAAGAGTGAGAAAGGGTAGCATGACAATAGAAGCAATCAAGGTGCAAAATAGCGGCAAGAAGTTCAGCATATGAAGTCTTCAAGTGGGAAGCATTGAATACAATCATTGTAAAAGTATCATTGTACAGAGTCATTGTAAAAGCATCATTGTAAAAGTTGTACAACTATCTATCTGCCAAGAGTTGAAGAGGCAGTGTTGGGAGGTCTAGGATTATCATTAGGTGGTTGTGTCATAGTTGGGGTTATGGTATAGTGTGTCTTCTTCTTCTACATCATTCTATATCATTGTAAAGTGGACCATTTTCCCTGGTACGAGAGTCCATTCTTCTTTTATTCTTTTATAGGGTGGTAGGGTGGTGCTAGGCTAGTGCATGAAGTCGCCAACAAGTTCAAGCCTATGAAAACTTCAAGGTGGTAGGGTGGTGCTAGGGTAAATTGTAGCCCATTGGGTGTTGGGACATCCATTTATTTAACTACTGAAGAATCTCGGGTGTTGGAGCATCCATCCAATGGGAGCTAGAGAAGAATGCTTTTCTAGAATTATAGGAAGTTGTTTCTTTCATTTTAGTTGGGGCTGAATATTAAAGAATTTATTATAAATGCATTTGGTGGTTTTTGACCTGGAGGGGGTTTTCCACCTAGAA